>JAXIVJ010014099.1:0-35383 GCA_036785665.1 Chirona hameri | reverse complement strand
GCTCTAGCTCTAGCTCTAGCTCTAGCTCTAGCTCTAGCTCTAGCTCTAGCTCTAGCTCTAGCTCTAGCTCTAGCTCTAGCTCTAGCTCTAGCTCTAGCTCTAGCTCTAGCTCTAGCCTCTAGCTCTAGCTCTAGCTCTAGCTCTAGCTCTAGCTCTAGCTCTAGCTCTAGCTCTAGCTCTAGCTCCTAGCTCTAGCTCTAGCTCTAGCTCTAGCTCTAGCTCAGCTCTAGCTCTAGCTCTAGCTCTAGCTCTAGCTCTAGCTCTAGCTCTAGCTCTAGCTCTAGCTCTAGCTCTAGCTCTAGCTCTAGCTCTAGCTCTAGCTCTAGCTCTAGCTCTAGCTCTAGCTCTAGCTCTAGCTCTAGCTCTAGCTCTAGCTCTAGCTCTAGCTCTAGCTCTAGCTCTAGCTCTAGCTCTAGCTCTAGCTCTAGCTCTAGCTCTAGCTCTAGCTCTAGCTCTAGCTCTAGCTCTAGCTCTAGCTCTAGCTCTAGCTCTAGCTCTAGCTCTAGCTCTAGCTCTAGCTCTAGCTCTAGCTCTAGCTCTAGCTCTAGCTCTAGCTCTAGCTCTAGCTCTAGCTCTAGCTCTAGCTCTAGCTCTAGCTCTAGCTCTACTCAGCTCTAGCTCTAGCTCTAGCTCTAGCTCTAGCTCTAGCTCTAGCTCTAGCTCTAGCTCTAGCTCTAGCTCTAGCTCTAGCTCTAGCTCTAGCTCTAGCTCTAGCTCTAGCTCTAGCTCTAGCTCTAGCTCTAGCTCTAGCTCTAGCTCTAGCTCTAGCTCTAGCTCTAGCTCTAGCTCTAGCTCTAGCTCTAGCTCTAGCTCTAGCTCTAGCTCTAGCTCTAGCTCTAGCTCTAGCTCTAGCTCTAGCTCTAGCTCTAGCTCTAGCTCTAGCTCTAGCTCTAGCTCTAGCTCTAGCTCTAGCTCTAGCTCTAGCTCTAGGCTCTAGCTCCTCAGCTCTAGCTCTAGCTCTAGCTCTAGCTCTAGCTCTAGCTCTAGCTCTAGCTCTAGCTCTAGCTCTAGCTCTAGCTCTAGCTCTAGCTCTAGCTCTAGCTCTAGCTCTAGCTCTAGCTCTAGCTCTAGCTCAGCTCTAGCTCTAGCTCTAGCTCTAGCTCTAGCTCTAGCTCTAGCTCTAGCTCTAGCTCTAGCTCTAGCTCTAGCTCTAGCTCTAGCTCTAGCTCTAGCTCTAGCTCTAGCTCTAGCTCTAGCTCTAGCTCTAGCTCTAGCTCTAGCTCTAGCTCTAGCTCTAGCTCTAGCTCTAGCTCTAGCTCTAGCTCTAGCTCTAGCTCTAGCTCTAGCTCTAGCTCTGAGCTCTAGCTCTAGCTCTAGCTCTAGCTCTAGCTCTAGCTCTAGCTCTAGCTCTAGCTCTAGCTCTAGCTCTATCTCTATCTCTATCTCTATCTCTATCTCTATCTCTAACTCTATTCTATCTCTATCTCTATCTCTATCTCTATCTCTATCTCTATCTCTATCTCTATCTCTATCTCTATCTCTATCTCTATCTCTATCTCTATCTCTATCTCTATCTCTATCTCTATCTCTATCTCTATCTCTATCTCTATCTCCATCTCGATCTCTATCTCCATCTCTATCTCTATCTCTATCTCTATCTCTATCTCTATCTCTATCTCTATCTCTATCTCCATCTCTATCTCTATCTCTATCTCTATCTCTATCTCTATCTCTATCTCTATCTCTATCTCTATCTCTATCTCCATCTCCATCTCCATCTCCATCTCTATCTCTATCTCTATCTCTATCTCTATCTCTATCTCTATCTCTATTTGTTTATTTGTTTATTGCACATAATCAGCCACAGGCAACATCACCCACTAACGGCCGAAGTCAATAAAACCCCCACCACCCACCCACACCCACCCAACATGCACACTCACATACACACGCACATATATACACACACAAATATGCCTATATGTAAACATAAAAATTAGTTCGCTGATGAATAAATAAATTATAACAAAGATAATAAAAGCATGTATAAATAAAAGTACACGGCTGTAAAGCAGAGTCGCCTAAAATATTATGAGTGTAAACATCGAAATGAATATGAACACATAAAGTAACATCTCGTTTGCACTTCACATCATATATGTGCCCACACTGGCTGCGAAATCAGCAAATTTGACCGAAAGAACTGTGATGGCTGGAAAAGTCCTCAGCCGGCTTCTTGAGCATAAAATCATTGATAAGTTTGGGACACGTATCTTAAAGCTATTTTGCACAGTGTGACACGCCCAAACGGCACATTGAAGAGCCCTGTCTGACGTGACCGGCGACACGGGAGCCAGCAGAGCAAATGCCGTCACCAGGTGGGTGCAGTCTAACCGGCCGCTAAACACAGAACGCAAAAACATCACATCAGCCCGTACAAATCTAGCCTTGATTGAGGCACAACGGAAGTGTTCTGTGAGGGATGCATAATCCATGGGACACTGGCCATGCGTCTTAGCACCAAGCACATCAAAAAACGGTGCTGTAGCCTCTCCAATCTGGCCAAGTGGGATGCCGCTGCACCACCCCATATGACACTACCGTATTCAATAATTGACCTAACGTGGGCATAGTAGGCACATAGACAGGACGGTAGTCAAATCTCCGCAGTGACATGCACGATGATACCTGCATGCTGCGCATGAGCAGGCCTAGCATTCGGTTCGCCTTGCTGACCACATGCATCAACGTGGTCACGAAACGTCAACTTCACATCAAGTATGACACCAAGATCACTAATGCGGGTGCAACCGTTCGAGTTGATGACCATCTAAAACATACCGAGATGCAATGGGAGATGTGCGCAGAGTAAAGGTGATGGTCTTGCATTTAGCTGGATTGAGCTTAAGATGCCATGTTTTTGACCACTTGCTCAAGCGGCTAAGATCGGCCTGAAGGGAATCAACGTCCGAAGGGGACTCAATTCTGTGGAAAATTTTGACGTCATCCGCATAAGAAAGTGAACAAGTTTGAATATGACTTGGAAGGTCAGCTACATAGCAAGTAAAGAGAAGTGGGCCGAGAATGCTGCCTTCGGAACTCCGGATAGAACCGGCACCCAGTCGGAATGTTTCCCATCGAGAATGACTCTTTGGGAACGTTGGCTAAGGTAAGACCCAATCCAGCTATATGCATGACCGGTGATATTAAATGAGTGTCTAAGCTTGTGTAAAAGTAACCTGTGACTGACGCTGGTAAAAGCGACGAATAATCTGTATATACAGCATCCGTCTGCAGCCCCTTTGCTAGTGAGATCCAGCAGTGATCCGTGAAACAAGCCAAGTTGGTTAAACAAGAGCGATTGGGCAAAACCCGTGCTGACTGCTGGGCAGCGCAGGAGACATGCACGAAGGCAAGGACTCACATACTACTTTCTCTAAAATCTTAGAACTTATTGTTAAAAGTGAAACAGGACGATAGTTTTCGGAAGCCTTTTTGAGCCCCTTTTGTACACCGGAATACGTTGGCCCGCTTCCAAGCAGATGGGAACACGCCTGATCTCACTGACAAACAGCAAATGATCTCCAGGGGGCCACCAGCCAGCTCTTCCGCACATTCACGCATAATCCTAGCACTGATACCGTCCGGGCCACATGCTTTGTGCGGGTTGAGGTCGCGTAGCAGCTGAGCAACACGACCTGGCGGAACCTCAAAGGATACGAGGCCGGGAGCGTTCAGAACTGGTGCCTCGGGTAACGGACCACGGTGAGGGTCACTGAACTTGTTGGCAAAACAGGAATTGAACACGTTAGCCCGTCCAAGCACGTCCGCCACGGCCCGGCCACGCCACTCAAGCACAGGAGACATAGCGGCACACGACTTCAGCGACTTAACAAAAGACCAGTAGCGCTTTGGGTTATCCTTAAACTCGCGTATCAGCCCTAACAAGTACGAGCGATAGCTATAGTTGGCCTGCCGCTTAAAGTCGGCCCTAGCAGTCGAGTGAGCCTGAATGTTCACTTCAGTCGGATTCCTCTTCTTCCGCTTATGGGCCCTCTCCTTATCCCAAGCAGATCGCGAGCAGTTCTATCGTACCAGGGAGGGAATTTGCGACGAAGTTCAATCATGGGCACATAGTCATTAATGGCAGCAGAAACAAGATCATAAAACATGGCAACAGCATTATTTACATCTAAATCGGCAAGCATATTCCAAGGTATCAGACTCAGTGCGCGACGCAGTTCATTCAAATCTGCACGCTTGTAATCAAACACCTTGGTCCTGGTAGGTCGGGGAATGACACCGATGTCCGCAGTGAACCGAGTCTCCACGGCCTCGTGGTCAGCGTCGAATATCTTATCGTGGATCTCGGAGTCGACTGCGCCTCCTCGCGAGATGACGAGGTCCAGGAAGTTTCCACCTCTCGTCGGGGCCGTCACCGACTGTTCGGACTCGCTCACAGTGAGAGCGTCAACAAACAGCTCGGCGCGGGCAGTGCGACTTAGAAAAGTCGGTTCCCGGTCCACGTTCCAGGAGAGCTCCGGCAGGTTCAGGTCTCCCGTCAGCAGGAACGGCCGGCCTGTGGCATGCAGTCCACGAATCAGGTCGGTGATCGGCCGCATCGCCTCGTTTTGGTGCGGGGGACGGTAGCAGGTGGCCAGGTAGACGGGTCTGCTGGACCCGAGCTGGACAACCAGCGACTCGCAGTCCGTCTCCAGGTCGGTCTATGCACTGGCAGAAGAGCAGCACTCACCGCACAAGCGACCCCGCCGCCGTTCGCGGTACGGTCCCGCCGGAACCAGCTGAAGCCGTTCAGGCCCGCTTGCAGTTCAGAGTCAGATGGCAAGCTGTCGGCCATCTTCGTTTCGACGAAGCAGAGAGCGTCGAAGCCAGCCAGCTCCCCGGCGTGTGTGCGCAGGGTGCCCAGCTTTCCTCTCAGGCTGTTGACGTTCTGGCTGTAGATACGGATAGCCGGGCCTGGGTTGCACTCGATGTTCCCAGACAGCGACAGGAGCAGTAGCATCCACCAGCCAGACAGCCGCGTCAGCTGTCGCCTGTGTCGCCCCCCTGCTGCCCAGAGTGAAGCAGCTGCTGAGGTCACAGCTTCACGGCAGCTGCAGCAGGCGCCACCACCAGGAGCGGGACCAAAAGCAGCAGTGCCAAAAGCAGCAGTGGTGGGCGGCGGCCGGCCGTCATCTCCAGCGGACGGCAGCAGCACAGCAAATCCCACGGCCAGGAAAACAGAGACCGGAGCCACCCAGAGTCGAACTCGCCTCGCCTGCGTACGAGACATACGTCTTGTCCCCGCGGCCAGTTTGACGGATGATGGGCCAGCCGGCACAGATGACCCGGTCTTGCATTCCCGAGTCAGTGAGTGGTGACCTTCGCCTGACATGGCGGACGGGACACCCTGACCAACGCAGCCCGACAGCTAAACTCCTAATGTCGAGAGCGTACACTTGTTGTTGGGAAACTAACATTCACAATTGACAACTTGTACCATAAGGCATGTCACAAACCATTTGCTGACGCCTCAGCTGTTACCCAGACACGAAAAAACGCCTGGATATCAGGAGCGTCCAACACACGTCACGCGCCCGTCATAGCGGCTCCTTTATATATATCTCTATCTCTATCTCTATCTCTATCTCTATCTCTATCTCTATCTCTATCTCTATCTCTATCTCTATCTCTATCTCTATCTCTATCTCTATCTCTATCTCTATCTCTATCTCTATCTCTATCTCTATCTCTATCTCTATCTCTATCTCTATCTCTATCTCTATCTCTATCTCTATCTCTATCTCTATCTCTATCTCTACTCTATCTCTATCTCTATCTCTATCTCTATCTCTATCTCTATCTCTATCTCTATCTCTATCTCTATCTCTATCTCTATCTCTATCTCTATCTCTATCTCTATCTCTATCTCTATCTCTATCTCTATCTCTATCTCTATCTCTATCTCTATCTCTATCTCTATCTCTATCTCTATCTCTATCTCTATCTCTATCTCTATCTCTATCTCTATCTCTATCTCTATCTCTATCTCTATCTCTATCTCTATCTCTATCTCTATCTCTATCTCTATCTCTATCTCTATCTCTATCTCTATCTCTATCTCTATCTCTATCTCTATCTCTATCTCTATCTCTATCTCTATCTCTATCTCTATCTCTATCTCTATCTCTATCTCTATCTCTATCTCTATCTCTATCTCTATCTCTATCTCTATCTCTATCTCTATCTCTATCTCTATCTCTATCTCTATCTCTATCTCTATCTCTATCTCTATCTCTATCTCTATCTCTATCTCTATCTCTATCTCTATCTCTATCTCTATCTCTATCTCTATCTCTATCTCTATCTCTATCTCTATCTCTATCTCTATCTCTATCTCTATCTCTATCTCTATCTCTATCTCTATCTCTATCTCTATCTCTATCTCTATCTCTATCTCTATCTCTATCTCTATCTCTATCTCTATCTCTATCTCTATCTCTATCTCTATCTCTATCTCTATCTCTATCTCTATCTCTATCTCTATCTCTATCTCTATCTCTATCTCTATCTCTATCTCTATCTCTATCTCTATCTCTATCTCTATCTCTATCTCTATCTCTATCTCTATCTCTATCTCTATCTCTATCTCTATCTCTATCTCTATCTCTATCTCTATCTCTATCTCTATCTCTATCTCTATCTCTATCTCTATCTCTATCTCTATCTCTATCTCTATCTCTATCTCTATCTCTATCTCTATCTCTATCTCTATCTCTATCTCTATCTCTATCTCTATCTCTATCTCTATCTCTATCTCTATCTCTATCTCTATCTCTATCTCTATCTCTATCTCTATCTCTATCTCTATCTCTATCTCTATCTCTATCTCTATCTCTATCTCTATCTCTATCTCTATCTCTATCTCTATCTCTATCTCTATCTCTATCTCTATCTCTATCTCTATCTCTATCTCTATCTCTATCTCTATCTCTATCTCTATCTCTATCTCTATCTCTATCTCTATCTCTATCTCTATCTCTATCTCTATCTCTATCTCTATCTCTATCTCTATCTCTTTCTCTATCTCTATCTCTATCTCTATCTCTATCTCTTTCTCTATCTCTATCTCTATCTCTATCTCTATCTCTATCTCTATCTCTATCTCTATCTCTATCTCTATCTCTATCTCTATCTCTATCTCTATCTCTATCTCTATCTCTATCTCTATCTCTATCTCTATCTCTATCTCTATCTCTATCTCTATCTCTATCTCTTCTCTATCTCTATCTCTATCTCTATCTCTATCTCTATCTCTATCTCTATCTCTATCTCTATCTCTATCTCTATCTCTATCTCTATCTCTATCTCTATCTCTATCTCTATCTCTATCTCTATCTCTATCTCTATCTCTATCTCTATCTCTATCTCTATCTCTATCTCTATCTCTATCTCTATCTCTATCTCTATCTCTATCTCTATCTCTATCTCTATCTCTATCTCTATCTCTATCTCTATCTCTATCTCTATCTCTATCTCTATCTCTATCTCTATCTCTATCTCTATCTCTATCTCTATCTCTATCTCTATCTCTATCTCTTTCTCTATCTCTATCTCTATCTCTATCTCTATCTCTAGCTCTAGCTCTAGCTCTAGCTCTAAGCTCTAGCTCTAGCTCTAGCTCTAGCTCTAGCTCTAGCTCTAGCTCTAGCTCTAGCTCTAGCTCTAGCTCTAGCTCTAGCTCTAGCTCTAGCTCTAGCTCTAGCTCTAGCTCTAGCTCTAGCTCTAGCTCTAGCTCTAGCTCTAGCTCTAGCTCTAGCTCTAGCTCTAGCTCTAGCTCTAGCTCTACCTCTACCTCTAGCTCTAGCTCTAGCTCTAGCTCTAGCTCTAGCTCTAGCTCTAGCTCTAGCTCTAGCTCTAGCTCTAGCTCTAGCTCTAGCTCTAGCTCTAGCTCTAGCTCTAGCTCTAGCTCTAGCTCTAGCTCTAGCTCTAGCTCTAGCTCTAGCTCTAGCTCTAGCTCTAGCTCTAGCTCTAGCTCTAGCTCTAGCTCTAGCTCTAGCTCTAGCTCTAGCTCTAGCTCTAGCTCTAGCTCTAGCTCTAGCTCTAGCTCTAGCTCTAGCTCTAGCTCTAGCTCTAGCTCTAGCTCTAGCTCTAGCTCTAGCTCTAGCTCTAGCTCTAGCTCTAGCTCTAGCTCTAGCTCTAGCTCTAGCTCTAGCTCTAGCTCTAGCTCTAGCTCTAGCTCTAGCTCTAGCTCTAGCTCTAGCTCTAGCTCTAGCTCTAGCTCTAGCTCTAGCTCTAGCTCTAGCTCTAGCTCTAGCTCTAGCTCTAGCTCTAGCTCTAGCTCTAGCTCTAGCTCTAGCTCTAGCTCTAGCTCTAGCTCTAGCTCTAGCTCTAGCTCTAGCTCTAGCTCTAGCTCTAGCTCTAGCTCTAGCTCTAGCTCTAGCTCTAGCTCTAGCTCTAGCTCTAGCTCTAGCTCTAGCTCTAGCTCTAGCTCTAGCTCTAGCTCTAGCTCTAGCTCTAGCTCTAGCTCTAGCTCTAGCTCTAGCTCTAGCTCTAGCTCTAGCTCTAGCTCTAGCTCTAGCTCTAGCTCTAGCTCTAGCTCTAGCTCTAGCTCTAGCTCTAGCTCTAGCTCTAGCTCTAGCTCTAGCTCTAGCTCTAGCTCTAGCTCTAGCTCTAGCTCTAGCTCTAGCTCTAGCTCTAGCTCTAGCTCTAGCTCTAGCTCTAGCTCTAGCTCTAGCTCTAGCTCTAGCTCTAGCTCTAGCTCTAGCTCTAGCTCTAGCTCTAGCTCTAGCTCTAGCTCTAGCTCTAGCTCTAGCTCTAGCTCTAGCTCTAGCTCTAGCTCTAGCTCTAGCTCTAGCTCTAGCTCTAGCTCTAGCTCTAGCTCTAGCTCTAGCTCTAGCTCTAGCTCTAGCTCTAGCTCTAGCTCTAGCTCTAGCTCTAGCTCTAGCTCTAGCTCTAGCTCTAGCTCTAGCTCTAGCTCTAGCTCTAGCTCTAGCTCTAGCTCTAGCTCTAGCTCTAGCTCTAGCTCTAGCTCTAGCTCTAGCTCTAGCTCTAGCTCTAGCTCTAGCTCTAGCTCTAGCTCTAGCTCTAGCTCTAGCTCTAGCTCTAGCTCTAGCTCTAGCTCTAGCTCTAGCTCTAGCTCTAGCTCTAGCTCTAGCTCTAGCTCTAGCTCTAGCTCTAGCTCTAGCTCTAGCTCTAGCTCTAGCTCTAGCTCTAGCTCTAGCTCTAGCTCTAGCTCTAGCTCTAGCTCTAGCTCTAGCTCTAGCTCTAGCTCTAGCTCTAGCTCTAGCTCTAGCTCTAGCTCTAGCTCTAGCTCTAGCTCTAGCTCTAGCTCTAGCTCTAGCTCTAGCTCTAGCTCTAGCTCTAGCTCTAGCTCTAGCTCTAGCTCTAGCTCTAGCTCTAGCTCTAGCTCTAGCTCTAGCTCTAGCTCTAGCTCTAGCTCTAGCTCTAGCTCTAGCTCTAGCTCTAGCTCTAGCTCTAGCTCTAGCTCTAGCTCTAGCTCTAGCTCTAGCTCTAGCTCTAGCTCTAGCTCTAGCTCTAGCTCTAGCTCTAGCTCTAGCTCTAGCTCTAGCTCTAGCTCTAGCTCTAGCTCTAGCTCTAGCTCTAGCTCTAGCTCTAGCTCTAGCTCTAGCTCTAGCTCTAGCTCTAGCTCTAGCTCTAGCTCTAGCTCTAGCTCTAGCTCTAGCTCTAGCTCTAGCTCTAGCTCTAGCTCTAGCTCTAGCTCTAGCTCTAGCTCTAGCTCTAGCTCTAGCTCTAGCTCTAGCTCTAGCTCTAGCTCTAGCTCTAGCTCTAGCTCTAGCTCTAGCTCTAGCTCTAGCTCTAGCTCTAGCTCTAGCTCTAGCTCTAGCTCTAGCTCTAGCTCTAGCTCTAGCTCTAGCTCTAGCTCTAGCTCTAGCTCTAGCTCTAGCTCTAGCTCTAGCTCTAGCTCTAGCTCTAGCTCTAGCTCTAGCTCTAGCTCTAGCTCTAGCTCTAGCTCTAGCTCTAGCTCTAGCTCTAGCTCTAGCTCTAGCTCTAGCTCTAGCTCTAGCTCTAGCTCTAGCTCTAGCTCTAGCTCTAGCTCTAGCTCTCTCTCTCTCTCTCTCTCTCTCTCTCTCTCTCTCTCTCTCTCTCTCTCTCTCTCTCTCTCTCTCTCTCTCTCTCTCTCTCTCTCTCTCTCTCTCTCTCTCTCTCTCTCTCTCTCTCTCTCTCTCTCTCTCTCTCTCTCTCTCTCTATACATATCAGATTGTATTGTATGGCCCTCTCGGGATGCCCCTGCACGTGTAGACCATACAACGTTGCAGGGATATAACGTGGGAAACTGTGCCACTCCCGGGACGAAGCATGCGAGTCGGTTTTCCTGTCTGCAACGCCAATCTATACACATTACACAATCAAGATATCAATTGTCGTTACGAGGGGATCGAAACAACGCCAGCGAAATAACCTGTAGCTACATCTCATTTCTAGCATGCAAATTGGCAAGGCGGATCAGATCAGCAAACTTGCCATATACACTGGCGGATCTAGGAGGGAGGGGGTATCATAGGCAAATGCCCCCCCCCCCTCCACAGGAATATGGGGGGGCATTCAATACAAGTACCCCCCCCCCCCCCCCGCGCGTTCCCTGCACTGAACGTGAAACATAATGATCTTAGGAGGAAACTGGGAAGTTAACAATTTCGCGGGAAAAGTTAGCAATTTATCGTACAAATTACCTTTGCAGCAGTCAAAATCGCAGCTATCCACAGTCAAAAACTGGAAAATTTCGCACCGCTTCGCGGCATGACACAAGTTTCGCAATTGCTTATGCAAATTTAGAACATGGGAAAATGAATTGCATTAAGTGTCTGGCAAATGGTCTCCTTGACGGTAATTGCTGGCCCCAGGGCCCACTCCCTTCATAAAATATTAACTTTCAAGCGGGCTACAGGTTTAGCTAACTAGCCTGCCGAGTTCCGAAAAAGGCGATGCGAACGCAAGGACGCGGACATCGGCACCCGGAAGCTGCTCCAGCGGTGCCGAGCTTGCTGGACCGAAGAGCTAATAGTGGGGACCAACCAGGCCAGGACCATCTCCCCAAGCCATCTCCCACCAGGCTCCTCCAGATCCAAAGGGACCATTTATGCGCGGAAAAGTCGTCCTGCCTCTTGCTGCTTTCATTCTATTTGCACTATTACCAGTTGTTTGTTACAGTTCGGTACATATGTATACCGTTATTATTAGCACATGTACCTACTCTTGAGCGCTGACTGCCACCGGTTATCGTGATTTACTATCCGAGGCTAATGTAAACTATATTAATTTCAATATTTTTCATCATACCGAGATGTGCAACCAGGAAAAAGGGTTACCTGAGGCTTGGCTCCAATCACGGTCTGGTTCCAATATGAAAATTTCGTTTTCCACGACCTAAAATTAACATTTTCACGCCGCTTCACGGAGTCACATTGGCCATTGTTATAACGAAGCCATCATCATCGTCTTCGGTCGTCGTAACGCTGAATTGCATGAATAGCATTTTTAGCTTTTTATCCTCTACAAGGCCCACCGCCTATATTTCTGGGTTTTATCAGGAAAACCCGTATAAATTTAGCGCCGCCTGGCGGCGCTAGATAACAATGACCTACTATAACATGAAAATATACATGAAAAATGCTGCAAAGGCAGAACAAAACGCAGACAAAATGAGGGTAGGTACATTTTTTTGGTATTTCAGCCGACCTCCCCCACACACTCAAAAAATATCGGCAACGCCCCTGCGAGTTGGTATGATATAAACGTTATTATTACTGATATAAAAACAGTCATATTACTTATTCAGTAGTACATAAACAGTCGTCGTACTTATTCAGTCGTACGTTACTTAAACAGTCGTATTACTTATATGTGTAATGCTACGGAATATCGCGTTTTTGTGTTCTTTCACGAAAAAGTGAATTTCTTAAGCTCGAATACCAAAATAAGGTGACCGGCCCAAATCCGGGAGGGGAAAAAATGGGGGGTACTTTTTTACTACAACCCCCCCCCCCCCCCACGGAGAGGCTGGATCCGCCAGTGGCCATATAAATCCTTATTTATTAATGAAATGTTGTACTTGCTTCTGCATACATCGATATATTTGTCCACCACGGGATGTGTCATGGATTTCCGTCAGGTCGCTATCTAATGCCGTCCAGGATTCCCGTCAGGTCGCTATCTAATGCCGTCCAATGTGGCGTGGTGACGATTTCTCTCATCGCTGAATTATTATCTTCGATGTCATCAAAGCGTCTTGTCGACACGACCGTGGCAAAGCTGTCTCAGTATTGTGGCTCGGCCAAATCATGACTATTGCAACAAGTCGAGCTGCATTCCCTTTGGCGTGTATATTATGAAATTAAGAAACTCTGGAGAGAAAAAATACAAATGGAAGCAGAGATTATCGCCGTGTTCGTGCTCTGGTCGGCGGTGTCCACCGAAACATGGTTCTCACATCTCTCCAGTCACGGTTCGTTAGAAGGTGTCGGAGGGCTCAAAAGATGAGTCATGCCATTCGAACGCTTACCTCATGAGGATCTCAGATCCATATTTTTTAAATCTGTCGTTGGCTTTTTTTGTAAATGCTATTTTTGTCGAAATCTCGGAACTTTTCGGATGGCCGATGCTACCGCTTACGTTAGGGCAAAAAGACTGGCAAATAGCCTATGTGCAAACTCGTTACAGCCTGCAGAACAACGCTAACTGATAGCTGAACCTCGTGCTGCTGATATAAGCAGCAATCACCAGTGATAGTGAATCGCCCCCAATAGCTGCCGTACGGCTCACCTCCCCCGCTCCCGTGAACGCCTGATCGACCATCGCGACCCGCCCGCGCAACGCCGGCCGCCGCCGACCCCCTCTACAGAACTGTGTTTTAGCCAATTTTGGGCGAACCTTGCGTTGTAATTTTACATTTCGAGTTCAGATGGTCGGCCAAGTCCTCCACAAAGGCATGGAGTGAGGCCCAGTAGAGACCAAGCCCAGGAAAGGGTATAAATTATCATGAGTTTACGGGTATTTTGCATTATTTAGCGTAATGTCACGCTCCCGTTCGGGACGCGCCGCCAGAGGCTGTACCGATCCAGGTCAGCTGCCAGTCGGCCCGCGGTCGGGCGGCGGTGCAGTGGCTTGTCAGTCGCCGCGTCAACCGGTAGCCCCGCCCAGCACGCCGAGTGCGTACGGCCTCTGGCAGCGCGCCCCGAACGGGAGCGTTACACCTCGCTGGTTAGAGGCTAAATAATACACAATACCCGGACACTCATGATAATTTATGCCCTTTCCTTGGCTTGGTTTCTACTGGGCCTCGCTCAGGAGTCTTTCAGGACTGGACCGCCCATCTGAATTCGAAATTTAACATTCCAACGCATAGTTCGCCCGAAATTTGCAAAAAACACAGTTCCGTAAGGGGTCGGTGGCGGCCGGCGTTGCGCGGGCGGGCCGCGATGGTCGATCAGGCGTTCACGGGAGCGGGAGAGGTGAGCCGTACGGCAGCTATTGGGGGCGATTCACTATCGCTGGTGATTGTTGCTTATATCAGCAGCACGAGGTTCAGCTATCAGTTGGAGGTTGTTCTGCAGGCTGTAATGAGTTTGCACATAGGCTATTTGCAAGCCTCTTTTCCCTAACGTAAGCGGTAGCATTGGTCATCCGAAAAGTTCCGAGATTTCGACAAAAATAACATTGACAAAAAAAACCTCGACAGATTAAAAAAAAATATATATATCTGAGACCCTCATGAGGTAAGCTTTCGAATGTCATGACTCATCTTTTGAGCCCTCCGACACCTTCTAACGAACCGTGCAGTGTTGGTGCTGCATTAGGGGAGGGCGCTGCAACAGGGGAGGGCGCTGCATTAGGGGAGGGTGCTGCATTAGGGGAGGGTGCTGCATTAGGGGAGGGTGCTGCATTAGGGGAGGGCGCTGCAACAGGGGAGGGCGCTGCATTAGGGGAGGGTGCTGCATTAGGGGAGGGTGCTGCATTAGGGGAGGGTGCTGCATTAGGGGAGGGCGCTGCAACAGGGGAGGGCGCTGCATTAGGGGAGGGTGCTGCATTAGGGGAGGGTGCTGCATTAGGGGAGGGTGCTGCATTAGGGGAGGGCGCTGCATTAGGGGAGGGTGCTGCATTAGGGGAGGGTGCTGCATTAGGGGAGGGTGCTGCATTAGGGGAGGGCGCTGCATTAGGGGAGGGTGCTGCATTAGGGGAGGGCGCTGCATTAGGGGAGGGTGCTGCATTAGGGGAGGGTGCTGCATTAGGGGAGGGTGCTGCATTAGGGGAGGGTGCTGCATTAGGGGAGGGCGCTGCATTAGGGGAGGGTGCTGCATTAGGGGAGGGTGCTGCATTAGGGGAGGGCGCTGCATTAGGGGAGGGTGCTGCATTAGGGGAGGGTGCTGCATTAGGGGAGGGTGCTGCAATATCGAGCCGGCGCACTGCGCAGGGCATATGCTGGACAAGCGATCCGCCGTCAGCTTTATCGCGCTGTGTTTACTTTTCTCACGCGTTCAAACGGCCCCTCTGCTGCAGCTTGCAGCATTATTTTGAATCCGTGCAACTTCCTTTGATATATTTCTTTTCTTCCTCAAGCGTAAACAAAATTTTGCATACAGATTACACCAAAGACATTCCTTTTTCATCCGCCATCTGCTCCGGCAAATAAAAGCAAGTTTCTCACGAATCAACTGTTGTTGAGGATTTGTGTTTTGCAATCTGTGATCCGCAGCTGGAATGAAAATGTAACAGCGACAGGCTCAGAGAGCACAATCAAAAAGAGGCGAAATACCGTTCAAATATGGGGGGGGGGGGCAGGTTCAGGTGTCGGTACCAGCGTCAGTGCCATGGCTGCCGTGGTGTTTTGCGATGCCCTCACTCTTCTGAAGACGCGTTTATGACGTTAGTCAAGAAGAAAGACGACGCGAAAATAATGTATGTCTGGCGTGTCTGCGCTGCGTTATTTCCGTGTGACATTCCTAATGCCTGCGACCTGCGACCGCTGCGGGCGTCGGCTGGTCGGCCGGTGACCTCTGCCTCGGGCGCCGCAGGTCATGTGACTGGCACGGCGGCGAGGGAGACGGACCTCACGGGGCCGCTCGAGTCAGAGCTGTCCGGGGGCGCGCGGCTGGTCGGCCGGTGACCTCTGCCTCGGGCGCCGCAGGGGTCATGTGACCGGCACGGCGGCGAGGGAGACGGACCTCACGGGGCCGCTCGAGTCAGAGCTGCCCGGGGGCACGGCTGGTCGCCGGACGGGCCTCAGGCCATGGCGCTTCGTTTGTTCTTCGATTGCTGATAAGCTGTCTCTTTCCCTTGCTTTCCATTTGCCATACTATTTGCAAACTTATTTATTTGAAGCATGTGTCAATACCTGTTTTGATGGACGGTGCCCGAGAGACTGGGACGAGGGAGCAGACTTGATGTCCCAGTCCGAGATCAACGGTGCCCGAGAGACTGGGACGAGGGAGCAGACTTGATGTCCCAGTCCGAGATGAACGGTGCCCGAGAGACTGGGACGAGGGAGCAGACTTGATGTCCCAGTCCGAGATGAACGGTGCCCGAGAGACTGGGACGAGGGAGCAGACTTGATGTCCCAGTCCGAGATGAACGGTGCCCGAGAGACTGGGACGAGGGAGCAGACATGATGTCCCAGTCCGAGATGAACGGTGCCCGAGAGACTGGGACGAGGGAGCAGACTTGATGTCCCAGTCCGAGATGAACGGTGCCCGAGAGACTGGGACGAGGGAGCAGACTTGATGTCCCAGTCCGAGATGAACGGTGCCCGAGAGACTGGGACGAGGGAGCAGACTTGATGTCCCAGTCCGAGATGAACGGTGCCCGAGAGACTGGGACGAGGGAGCAGACTTGATGTCCCAGTCCGAGATGAACGGTGCCCGAGAGACTGGGACGAGGGAGCAGACATGATGTCCCAGTCCGAGATGAACGGTGCCCGAGAGACTGGGACGAGGGAGCAGACTTGATGTCCCAGTCCGAGATGAACGGTGCCCGAGAGACTGGGACGAGGGAGCAGACATGATGTCCCAGTCCGAGATGAACGGTGCCCGAGAGACTGGGACGAGGGAGCAGACTTGATGTTCCAGTCCGAGATGAACGGTGCCCGAGAGACTGGGACGAGGGAGCAGACTTGATGTCCCAGTCCGAGATGAACGGTGCCCGAGAGACTGGGACGAGGGAGCAGACTTTATGTCCCAGTCCGAGATGAACGGTGCCCGAGTGACTGGGACGAGGGAGCAGACTTGATGTCCCAGTCCGAGATCAACGGTGCCCGAGAGACTGGGACGAGGGAGCAGACTTGATGTCCCAGTCCGAGATGAACGGTGCCCGAGAGACTGGGACGAGGGAGCAGACTTGATGTCCCAGTCCGAGATGAACGGTGCCCGAGAGACTGGGACGAGGGAGCAGACTTGATGTCCCAGTC
The DNA here is from genome assembly GCA_036785665.1 of Chirona hameri. NCBI lineage: Eukaryota > Metazoa > Arthropoda > Thecostraca > Balanomorpha > Balanidae > Chirona > Chirona hameri. The sequence continues at coordinate 19,022 of JAXIVJ010014099.1, read as the reverse complement.
CGAGATGAACGGTGCCCGAGAGACTGAGACGAGGGAGCAGACTTGATGTCCCAGTCCGAGATGAACGGTGGCCGAGAAACTGGGACGAGGGAGCAGACTTGATGTCCCAGTCCGAGATGAACGGTGCCCGAGAGACTGGGACGAGGGAGCAGACTTGATGTCCCAGTCCGAGATGAACGGTGCCCGAGAGACTGGGACGAGGGAGCAGACATGATGTTCCAGTCCGAGATGAACGGTGCCCGAGAGACTGGGACGAGGGAGCAGACTTGATGTCCCAGTCCGAGATGAACGGTGCCCGAGAAACTGGGACGAGGGAGCAGACTTGATGTCCCAGTCCGAGATGAACGGTGCCCGAGAGACTGGGACGAGGGAGCAGACTTGATGTCCCAGTCCGAGATGAACGGTGCCCGAAAGACTGGGACGAGGGAGCAGACATGATGTCCCAGTCCGACAGACAACTGGATCTGTGTCGTTCTGCCAGTGTCAAAATCAGTCAACTGCGTCCAGTTAATGATTTAATTAATGACTTGCAAACTATGAGGCATAAATGATCGCATAAGTGCACACTACATGCAGGCGATATCCTATGGTTGCATACATACCAGAGAACATGTATTTTTGTTCCCCTTTTTAATAATCATGGTTCTTTGGCTACATGCAAATTCATGAATATCGGTAGTTTTGCCAATAACTTTGGCTGAGTAAAGTTCACGGTAACCCTCCTCATTTACCTTTTTTTGTGATGAATTTGTAGTATGGTCTGAAGAAATCGTCATGCATTTATTCCTTATTAACCCGCGCACTGCAGGGCTTTGCGCCGAACACGAACTGCAGCTACCCCCCCCCCCCCTGCAGTTCGTGTTCGGCGCAAAGCCCCTGCAGTGCACGGGTTAATAAGGGATAAATGCATGACGATTTCTTCATGATTTTTAGTTGATTTCCGCCACCCCCCGAGGGTGGCGGAATACGCCCTGATATCTCGAAAACTACGCAACGTAGCGAGAAGCGGAAAAAGGCATTTGATAGCTTCATACATGTTCTATCGAAAGTATTTCAGTGTTTTTTTTAAGTCAGGTCAAAATTGAGGTCACCAGAGGTCATCAAAGGTCAAATTTTCCAGTTTTTCCTGTTTTAGGACATCGCTCCAGAAATTCCAATATATCTCAGAAACGATGATAGTTAGAAACAAACGTGAAAAATCAAACGCCAGCCAGTGCAATTTGTAATCGCTAAAGTGTCCTCAGATTTGATCTCAGGTAAATATTTGAGGCTCCAGAGGTCAAAAAGAAAAAATGCCGTTTTTTGGCTAAATCGTTTTTTTCTATTAACTTTTTACCTAATAAAGATAACGGAAAACTGTTTACGCCATTGTATTTATCTTGTCAAGGCACTTTGAATGATATATATGGTGACCTTGTTAAGTCAACTTAACAATTTGACCTAAGGTCAAGGTCAAGTGGTGACCCAAGTAGGGTATGTTGCATATGGGAAGACGTGTCTCGACGAGACAAACACACTGATGTCTGTTCTACTTCTCTATCTTCATTATGTCGATAGTTATTTTAAAAAAAGTGATGGTGACCTCGCATGACCTCAAATGACCCAATAGGGGTCACTGAACAAAACTTACACTTGGATCATCAAGAATATCCTATAATAATATGATCCAGAAGTAATTGGACTAGTACCATGCATATCCTTGAAATAGGAAGCATTTGTATATTTCCCCATTGACTTATTATGGGAAGGTTACGAAATTGACCTGACCTTAGGTCACCGATATACAAATTCCGAGAGAAACAAATTGTAAGTACTGATGCCCTCATGACATCCTGTAAGTTTCAACCTGATCGGTGAAAAACTCTGGCTTTGGCACGACTGCAAACATTTTTGGTGGTGGGGTCACTTGACCTGGTCTGATGACCTGACCTGAGATGACCCGAGCATATTTTTTTTCTTCAAAGTGTGCGCAATTGATGTCCTAACAGGTGTATCAAAACCCGGCGGCGCTGCGCGCCGCCGTTTTTTCGCTATCTTTGAAAAACCTGAGGGGGAGGCGGAAATCAACCCCCTGCAGTGCGCGGGTTAAGTTCGACGAGCATTCAAGACCACTGAAATGCCAGGGAAAAACGCATATGATAGAGTATCAGACGGCAATAACGCATTCACGCATTCTGACACATTAATCGGCCACGGCGCAATTCATGAAACCGAACCACCAGAGCGGCCAGTCGGCCACAGTCTGGTCCCCTGCGCCTGCTTCCGCTCCGGCGCGGCTGAGGCGGTAAGCCTCGAGGCCTGGCCAGCACGACTCGGACGCCATCTCACACCACAAACAAGCGAGCCAAGGCCGCGGAAGGAGCTGAAGCTCCACGGCTCAAGCGCCTCGACCGGCCGGAACACGAAACAAGGAGCATGGAGCACAGAGCACGGGGCACCATAGACATGGTGTATGGAACACGGAACACCACGAACATTGCGCACGGAGTATGCTACCAGACCGGAGAGTCTAGAGAACGAAGGATTAAGAACATGGTGAACCGAATACGAAACCATACGGTCATCTTTATGACCATTATGCATCTGGAAGAGACAAACGAAGCAAGAGATGATGTAACGGTAGTGTGCAAAAGCGCTAACAGCACACGGCTGGTAATGAGGCACCATAAACACGTTTAACCCTCGCCCTACGGGAGCTTTTTTCACCTTCGCCCTACGGGGGGGGGGGGCTGACAGGCCCCCCCATGTTAACTCCCAAACCAAGCAACTTAGAGCAATGCGGTAAGAACCAGCATGTTGCATGTCATGAGAGGAATCGAACAGTATGCGATTGTTAGGTTTTAGGTCAACGGGTGACCTTCCAGGTCCAGTGAATGACCTCGGATTTACCACGTCCAGAACAGCGATTTTGCTCTTCAGAAAACCTCAAAATTAGAAATCAGATCACATGTGTGTATATTTGTCATTGACACATCAAGCAGAGGCGGAACTTTTTGTTTTTCGTTGGGGTTGTAATTGAGTCGGCGCCCGGGGGAGGGTAGTAAAAGCGACTAAAAAAACGAGCATGTGCAAAATTGAAAATAGTTAAACACCATAGAATTAACATAGGTTGTATTATCTGTTTGATTTTCACAAACAGTTTACAGATGACTGAGTGAAATGCGAGCTATACATGAACTATCCCAGCTATCCAACATCCAATTATCAATCCGTTGCTGATTGGCTACGGAAAGATCGCTGTACATTCTGCACGTATACACCATACAGAAACTGGATGTCCGGATCAACAGCAACGAAATGAGAGAAAGAATCGCGCGCAAGACAATCTGCAACTCACTTAACATCGAAGCATCAGCGCCAGCTTCACATGGAGAGTAAATCAACAATCATCAACAGATATACTTGGCTACATGCAGGCAACTATACATATAGTATTTCTAAGTAACTTTGGGATGTGTTGTATTATTGGATTTGAAATGCTATTTTATGGCAAACGTGACTAGCATTTTAAAGTTTCTCCTTTGCTGTGCTCATATTTATGAATTATTTTGTTACACCACCAAAAGCCAGTCGCCACTTTCCCATAAGTCAGGGGTGGGGTACCTCTGCACGTGCGCACCCTTTTTTGTATCGCAGAAGCTACTTACTCGATCGAGTTGAAATTCGCCATATATTTCCTTCGCGCTCGCTCGTTCATCGCCAACTACGGCGCCTTGCTGGTATGTAAATGGCGTGAGGTCAAATGCAACGTCTATCATCCCTACTGTATCATTAGACTTGCCAACAAATAATTTAAGCCCATTTTGGGGTATATACATATACACGCAATCACTGCGTTCCATAACAATGTCAAGCCAAGGAGCGCATAACAATCATATTTTAGCATATTTGACCTCATTTGACCTTGGAGATATTAAAGGGACACTCCCACCTTCCCAAAAGTTGTAAAATGTACACCGCTTGTGGGGCACAATATGAAGTAATTGCTGCCGAACACGATTATGACATTTGTTTCTCGCAAACAGTGCTCAATTTCATAAAAAGTTAAGTTTTAAAATTTGGGTTGATGACGTCATATTGAGCTCTAGAGAGCTATACAGAAATCCTTTACGCTGCCAAAGTATGACACAATTATTTCGAGGCAAGTCTGGCGCTTTGAATACAAAACAAACCAATCACCAAACCATTTGAAACACGCAAATATCTCCAAGTCTAACCTTAAAACAAGTCGACTATCATCACCATTTGGTAAAGAGAGGTGACGTCATCGGCTTTAGACCCCTATTCAAATACACGTGGGGTTTATTCGTTACAATTGTCAAGACCAAGCTCGAATTTCTTTTTGATTAGACCTATGTAGTTGTTTTAACTGTTACCCTACTTAATTTCAATGAAAATCCAACAACATGGCTATCTCAACTCAAACTAATGTTAAGGTGGGAGTGTCCCTTTAACATAGGGTCATAGCATTTTCACAAAACAGAGTTCCACGCAGAACCTCTCCACCCTACAATTTTCGTTATTGTATTTCTTATCGGGGCCTTCATCTGCCCCCCCCCCCCTCCATTGCGTGTAATTTGCAGAGGCCCTCCAGGGCGCGTGTTAATAAAACCCTATACCTCTATACAGTTCTACCTTGCATCTCACGTTCCAAAGAACATAGTAATGCGCGTTCACACACCTCCTGCCTTTGACATGGAACAAATTACTGATTGTCATGAAACCGGGTCACCCTCCCGTAAAGGCGGGATACCACCAGGACGTCATATGAGTCATATGAAAGCCATGCATACATCGGTGATTAAGTGCGAGCGCTTCGAGCTCGCACGTCCTTCCGTGAAGTAGGGGAAAAATCGGAATATGAGCGACCGGATCCGGGCCGTGGCGACGCTTTTCAGAAGCTCATATCTCTGTAACCGCGCGTCCGATTGACAAGCAGGCTTCTTAGCTGAGTAGCCTCATCCACCCTATATCCCTGTTTGGGACCAGTGCCGACTCACGTGGGTAACTATCACTGCGCGTGGCGCGTGCCGCGGGAGGGGTGTTAAAATGTGCTTTCTCGCAAAAACTCCGCAACGGCTGGGCCGATTGTGTCAAATTTGGTGTGTGGTTACTGGTTAGAGACCCGTCAGCCGCCGCCTTCCCACAAGTCAGGGGTGGGGTGCCTCTGCACGTGCGCACGTGCACACCTCTATACTATATCTCAGGAACGGCTGAGCTGATTGTGTTCAAATTTGGAGTGTGGTTAGGGACCAGGGGTGGGTGCCTCAGCACGTGCGCAAGTGCGCACCCCTTTTTGTATCTCAGAAACTACTTTCCCGATCGAGTTGAAATTTGATGTGGTGTCAGGCAACAGTACCAGGAAAGCAACACCCTTATGCGTGCGCATACCAACCTCACCATACATTTCCTTCGCGCTCGCCTGTTCATCGCCAACTACGGCGCCTTACTGGTTATTATTGTTATTGAAAAATCTGTTGGCGAATTTGCGTACCGTTCGCAGTATTGATTTACTTACGGATTTACTGGCAATGTTGGGGTTGTAATGTTCATAATTGGGGTTGCAATTTTTGAGGATGTAGTTGTAGCTACAACCCCGAAAGTATATAAAGTTCCACCCATGACATCAAGTAATAATACGTTGGACAAATTTGTCTTACAAGTCACGATACACTAAATAACAGCATTCACATTTCACAACACATTCATCCCCTTTACGGTATCTACTAAACGTACCATATAGTCCACACGCACACAGCCACGGCGACCTACACAATCCGCTCGTAGAAGAGCATGTAGGCTTGTGCCTTGAGCACCTTGACAAGCGTCACTTCTGTAACTTGTGTCACTGACTTGGAACCACCTGCCCGCCTCCGGTTTCGGCTGCTCCGGTTCCGACGCCGGCTGCGGCTCTGGCTTTGGCTGTTCCTGCTCGACTGTCTCAGTACCGGCGTTCTCGGCTGTCTCTGAGGTTACTATTTGAACCTAACCTAACCTAACAAATCAAATCAAATTAGAAATTGATAAATGTAAATAAAAAGGCATGTTCCTAGACCATTTTTTTTGGCTCAGAAATACAGAAAGGTAATTATTTGTTCGTATCTTGTAAAAAAGAAATCAAAAAAGTTATTAAAAAAATGACGTCATCAGTTTACTACTCTTAGAGAGCCATCACTCAGTCAAAAATGAAGATATTGCTTTGAAATTTGGTATGGGTATTGTCCATACTCAGTTCTCTCACATATATTCCGGTTTCTCTAATATCTTTGACAATTTTGATTTTGTGGGGATTTTTCCATTCTTAAAAAAAAATTAGGGGTCAAAAACCCAATTTTTTTCATACCCGAGATTGCCATTTTAAAGAAAATGCCATTTTGTATCTTTGATAAATTGCGTTTGCAATTTGCTTTAAAACTCTGTTTTCTACGATTTTTTAAATATTTCTCTTTTTTTTACCAACATGACGTCATCAAAACATGATTATCTCCCAAACTACATCACCAATTTCAATTACATTTTTACAGCATACGTATAATTCTTAACCGCACACATAAGGTATTGGACCCTCCCCGCCAATCTGATAGAAATACCAGTGTATATAGGTACGTGTATACGTATACGTCACGCACATACACTATATCCACGGCAAAAGCTGTCACCCGCCTAGCGAAACAGTCATGGCCGCAAGCCTTCTGTCAATGGCCCCAGGTGGCACTTGTGCGCGCACTGGTGCTTACGGATTGCCCAGGCCCGGCGAATCAGAGGACTACTCCGGGACATGAAGCGAGGCCGTGCCCTCAGGGCATGTCACCGGACCGAAGGATCTGTTAAAATGCGGAAGATGCGGATCATGCCCGTATCCCAACAGCCGGAGACACTGCAGTTGACATAGCTTTAGCCTTACGACTGGGCGATCACTTCCCGGTTGCTGCCATATCCTGGGTAGGAGTCGGCCGGGGAAAAGACCGCCAAAGGTCACACTCAATCTAAGGACCTCTCACACCCAACGCGGACGCTTCTACGCGCCACGGCCCGTGGCTAGCAATGACACCTTCCCTGACCAAGGTTACCTTCTGCTTACAGGGGATGAACAAATTGCATTTGATTCCATGTGCGTTTTTGGTCCGGAAAGACGTAACGTAAATAATGTCCATCGTAGCTACTAGCTAGTGTATTTCTCCATTTAATAATTCGAACATTGCCATCCCATTGCTTTGAATTCTCAAAAACTCTTGTCTCCTGGTCGTATCATTGGCAAGTTGACGATGGCGGGCGAAATGAAAGAGTCCATGAGCTCATGCACGCCCGCAGAGTAGATAAATGTTTAAAGGTGAGATCCATTGAAACCCATTAACAAGACTAAGTGCCTAACCTTTGAATGACGCCAAATGTCAGTATCCAAATTATATCTGAGGACCTAAAAACCAAATGAGTTTAACAAGGCCATGAACACTACGCCATATGACACACAAAATAGGTTTGTATTTTGTTTTAAAGAAAGTATTGAAACACACAAAAAGCCAACAGAAAACCATTGACGCACTCAAAAATCGACAAAACCAAATTCCATACAATTTGAACGAATGGTTAACTCCGAACGTTCTTAACGTCAACTTAATAGTTTTACCTGTTCAGTTCAGTTTATTGCGATCAATAGTATTTAAAACCGGGAAGTGGGTGCAGAAAAGAACTTTACGAATCCAAATGCGTCTTGTGGAAACTTCGAAGCTTCTGGAATAAAGCGACAACTATATTTAGAACGAGTCTCCGATCATGCACTTATTAACAAACCTGATTGGGAGCCGTAACATAATTGATCACGTCATTTGGTAATGCCGGTTGCGTATGACTCACTCGTGGGCACCTGGCCGGCACACCTGGCCATGTCAGGGCGGGCGGGTATGATTTACCTTGGCCGTAGCGGTTGCGGCTGAACACGACTCCGGCGGCCGACAGAGGTGGTCCCGCCAGCAGTGGACTCCGGGACAGAACCGGGACCGACTGTCGACCGGAGGCAGGCGGGCCCGCCGAGGGTCCCACCAGGGGGCCCATCGCAGGGCCCAGCGCAGGTCCCAGCGCAGGGCCCAGCGCAGGGCCCAGCGCGGGTCCCAGCGAGGGGGCCGCGGGCGGCCCGGTGGGTGTGACCGAGAGGCCGGCTGGGGTGGCAGGCAGACGGGCCGGCGTCACCATCAGCCCTGCAGAGGCTGACACTCCGGCTAACGTGGCCGCGCTGACCGGCAGCCCTGCAGCGGAACACACCGCCAACGCCGCCTCCAGACGGTGGCCCGGGGCTCCCGCCAGCGCCGCCGCCGCCGCCGCCGCCCCGGGCGACGCTCCGTTCAGCAGGTACGGCGGCATCACTCCACTGGCACTGTTCACATACTCCATGCCGGCCGGCGCTTCGCCGCGCGCACGCACACGCACACTCCGGCACCGCGCGCCTCTGCCGCCCAACTGAGAGGCCGCCGCACGCTGCTGCAATGTTGCATAAGTGACGTAACGCTCCGACCGGCGGTCAACGCTCCGACTCCGGCGCCGGTTGCGGCGGGCGGCCGGCGGTGGCACGTGTAGCCGCGGGACACGACTCGCCCCGAGCGCTGCCGCCGCGGGCGGGGCGGGCGGCGATCACTCGGCGCTCGCAGGGCGGCGGGCGGCCGGGCCATGGCCGCTCATGGCGTCGATCGCCGGCGCGCCTGCGGCCTGGCGTCGGTGCCGGCGTCGCTGCGCCGTGGACGGACACAGCAGGACGCGGTGCGACGGTGGGACGGTGGGACGGCGCTCACGGCCGGCTGCGCTCGCTGGCTGACTCGCCAGCGCCGCCGGAGCAGGCGCCGCGCCGGAAAAAAAGCCGCGTGGAAAAAAGCGGCGGCGCTGGCAGCGCCACGCCGCGGATTGCAGACAACACAAGGCCACCGGCATGCAACGTCGGGCGGCAGCGGCGGCGGCGGCGGCAAGGGAGGGAGGAGGCACGACCGAGCCTTGACCAACCGCCAAACAGCCCACCGCCGACCAGAGCGAACCGAGGAAAGAGCAGGCTCAGTGTACCGACCACCACCGCGCCGTCCGAATGGTGGCGAGGGAGCAACTTGGCTGATGGCCGAACCCAGATTATGAACTGGACCGACGAGGTTAATTCAGCTGAATCAATACGGAAGTAGTGCCTTCTGCGGTTACATTTGTGATACAGGGCACGTAAGCCCGTCTTACTGGCTTATGTGCGCAAAGTGTCATCGGAGCGTGGAATGATTTGCCGCTGAATGTGAGGGCTTCACCCACTTCGGCTATTTTTTAAAAGTGTCTCAATGATGTTCTTTAAACTTGCATTGTGTGTATCTTGAGGGCTGATATGCATCATTTAATGTGTGAGCGATATGTTTTTACATCTATGTTATTTGACGTGGAAAACTGAAAACCCATTTTATGGATGTGTTCCGAAATATATGATATGATGATATGATATGAAAGTAGTATGACCCCCATTCGCAGGGTGCCTGTGGTTGAAAGTTCATCTAGCGAATTTGGAATATTTAGGCGAAATAAGCGAAAGAAATCGGCGAAAGTTTGATTATCGGAAACCCCAAAGTTGCACATTGTTATGGATGTTGTTCATCAAACCAGGTCTGAATGCAGCTTGTTATGGGCCAGTTTACTTTGAGACGGGCACGTGCTATGAGCGGTAACGCATTGCGCCGCTGTTTCTCATACCTATGGTGACGATGAAGGTTGACACGGGAGGTGCAAATTTGTAGCTCCCCCGCACCAGACGCGACTCCAGGTACCGCGGTACCATCCGTGCCTGCCGTGATCCCGTGCCAACTACCAGCCGTGCCTGCCGTGATCCCGTGCCAACTACCAGCCGTACCTGCCGCGATCCCGTGCCAACTACCAGCCGTGCCTGCCGTGATCCCGTGCCAACTACCAGCCGTGCCTGCCGTGATCCCGTGCCAACTACCAGCCGTGCCTGCCGTGATCCCGTGCCAACTACCAGCCGTACCTGCCGCGATCCCGTGCCAACTACCAGCCGTGCCTGCCGTGATCCCGTGCCAACTACCAGCCGTGCCTGCCGTGATCCCGTGCCAACTACCAGCCGTGCCTGCCGTGATCCCGTGCCAACTACCAGTCGTACCTGCCGCGATCCCGTGCCAACTACCAGCCGTGCCTGCCGTGATCCCGTGCCAACTACCAGCCGTGCCTGCCGCGATCCCGTGCCAACTACCAGCCGTACCTGCCGCGATCCCGTGCCAACTACCAGCCGTGCCTGCCGTGATCCCGTGCCAACTACCAGCCGTGCCTGCCGTGATCCCGTGCCAACTACCAGCCGTACCTGCCGTGATCCCGTGCCAACTACCAGCCGTACCTGCCGCGATCCCGTGACAACTACCAGCCGTACCTGCCGCGATCCCGTGCCAACTACCAGCCGTGCCTGCCGTGATCCCGTGCCAACTACCAGCCGTGCCTGCCGTGATCCCGTGCCAACTACCAGCCGTGCCTGCCGCGATCCCGTGCCAATTGCCGGCTGTACCTGCCGTGATCCCGTGCCAACTACCAGCCGTACCTGCCGTGATCCCGTGCCAACTACCAGCCGTGCCTGCCGTGATTCCGTGCCAACTACCAGCCGTGCCTGCCGTGATCCCGTGCCAACTGCCGTTTGTGCCTGTCATTATAAGCTTACGCAATACGCACTCTCACTCTTGTCTCTCTCGACTTGTCTCTGAAAGGAAAAATATGGCTAAATGAATTTAAGGTTGTTTGGATTGAAGAAGGTGCGGATTTGTGACCATAAATTTTTCGTAAAATTGATGATATGCTATTGCGCAGAGCATATTGCACCATACATATATTACCAGTAAGGCGCCGTAGTTGGCGATGAACGAGCGAGCGCCAAGGAAATGTATGGGCAATTTCAACTCGATCGGGCAAGTAGTTTCTGATATAAAAAAGGTGCGCACGTGCACACGTGTAGATGCACCCACCTTTGACTTGTGGGAAAGTGGGGGCCGAGAGGTCCTTAACCACACACCAAATTTGAACACAATCGGCTCAGCCGTTCCAGAGATACAGAATAGGGGTGTGCACGTGCACACGTGCAAAGTCACCCCACCCCTGACTTGTGGAAAGGCGGCGGCTGAGAGGTCCCTAACTATACACCAAATTTGAACACAATCGGCTCAGCCGTTCCTGAGATACAGAATACAGGTGTGCACGTGCGCACGTGCAGAGGCACCCACACCTGACTTGTGGGAAACTGGCGGATGAGAGGTCCCTATCCCTAACCACACACCACATTTGAACACAATCGGCTCAGCCGTTCCTGAGATATAGAATAGGGGTGTGCACGTGCGCACGGCAGTAACAGTAACCCCAGTGCAGTAACTAAAGTCCCCCCCCCCCCTCCACTGCGTGTTAGTGGCAATCTGTGGCATACCCTGCTCCACTGCGCGTGTTAAGTGGAGATGGCGCCAGACAGGTTGGGTGACCGGCAAGACCGGGTGCCAAACCAAACTGGCAGTCGTGCGTGTCTTGATTCAGTGTGGAATTGCTCATGTTCGTATGTTCGTACACGCAATCTAAACCTGAGTTTACTATAACGTGAAGGCCAGTGGACAAGGCGTGCCATGTGCTATTATTGTAAATCGCACAGACCAAACAAAACCGCGTTCAATGGAAGGGTTGAATAAAAACGTCTCAAACAGTATATTTAATGCAAAATGAAACCTGCGCGCTAGATACGTGGCATCATGGGCGATGAGAACCTGCCGAGTTTTTGTTTAACGCTGTCGCTGCACCTGTCCCGACCGAATGACCTGTAAGCTGTGAGAGCAAACGGTCTGGACGAACACTTTGAGCCGACACCTGGACGACTTCCTCGAAGTGACAGCAGAATGCGGAACTGATCAGTGCATCACGGTATTTTAACGCCTGTTTGTGCACATTTCCGTAGTTCCAGGCGTTTTTGCGCGATAAATGTCTGACAATGTGCCGGACGACGATGAACGATAAATTATCGGTCGATGGTCTATTGTTGCTGCAGTACTGCCTCAGTACTGGTGCATTCCTTAAATATAACTGAGCTTAGCTCATGAATCCGTCACACTTTTCGTGTCTCTCGCTCTCATGTTTTTGTTGTCTTTTCTTTCGATGGTTTTACGGATGTTCGAAGTCGGAGCATCATCAGGCGTTAACGAAGTGTTTTTCTCTACGCAACTTTCTCACAGATAATATACAAATTTGAAAATAACTTAAAAGCTGTTTACCGGCGGATTGGGCTCCAGATGCGAAGATGATCTATGTAGCTGTGCCCTTTTCTTAAACGAACAACAATACCATCGAAAAGTTTGGAAAGAGCATGGTCTCCATCTTGTGCAACAGATGAACCTTCTTCTAAATATAACGCATTAGAGTCGTGAAAGCCAAGCCTTGCAAAGCCGCGCGGTACCGAACATGGCGGGCCTGAGATGTCCGGCAATCTGTCAAGTAGGGCCCACGATGTGCTGGATCACTTGATCATGACACATTATTGCATTCAGTAGGTATATGCATAACATGTGGTACATTGAGTTGTGCATTGAGTTGCTGAGCTGTATGTTTGGCAGCACACACAACTCCGTGCACACCTGACGTCACTGGCACTGCACGTGCCACACCGCTTTAAACTGAAAGTAGGTATGCGAGAGAAACTCCGGGGTCGAGTGAGCCGTACCAGGCACCAGGCACACCCAACTACAGCCCCCGCAGCATACGGGGGCGCGGTCCCCAGCACTGCTTTCCTCGCCGCAGCGCGGGGTTCGAGCAGCCACACCCGTCGTGACACCCGCCGCGCGCCGCGGCACTGCGACAATCGTGGCGCGTCGTGCGGCGCCGCGACAGATGCAGCACGCCGCGCGGCACTGCGACGAACATAGCGCACCGCGCGCACTACGACAGACGCGGCACACCCACGATCACGCGACAGTAGCGGCGCGCGGCATTTGACACAGCTCTCCAGCCCATCACCGGCTCTGCATCTCACCGGACTCCTCACCGCCCGTCCGGCACTGAGGAGAGCCCTGCGACATAATCACAGGATTCCAGCCCATCACCGGCTCTGCATCTCACCGGACTCCTCACCGCCCGTCCGGCACTGAGGAGAGCCCTGCGACATAATCACAGGATTCCAGCCCATCACCGGCTCTGCATCTCACCGGATTCCTCACCGCCCGTCCGGCACTGAGGATAGCCCTGCGACATAATCACAGGATTCCAGCCCATCACCGGCTCTGCATCTCACCGGACTCCTCACCGCCCGTCCGGCACTGAGGAGAGCCCTGCGACATAATCACAGGATTCCAGCCCATCACCGGCTCTGCATCTCACCGGACTCCTCACCGCCCGTCCGGCACTGAGGAGAGCCCTGCGACATAATCACAGGATTCCAGCCCGTCACCGGCTCTGCATCTCACCGGACTCCTCACCGCCCGTCCGGCACTGAGGAGAGCTCTGCGACATAATCACAGGATTCCAGCCCATCACCGGCTCTGCATCTCACCGGACTCCTCACCGCCCGTCCGGCACTGAGGAGAGCCCTGCGACATAATCACAGCTCTCCAGCCCGTCACCGGCTCTGCATCTCACCGGACTCCTCACCGCCCGTCCGGCACTGAGGAGAGCCCTGCGACATAATCACAGGATTCCAGCCCGTCACCGGCTCTGCATCTCACCGGACTCCTCACCGCCCGTCCGGCACTGAGGAGAGCCCTGCGACATAATCACAGGATTCCAGCCCGTCACCGGCTCTGCATCTCACCGGACTCCTCACCGCCCGTCCGGCACTGAGGAGAGCCCTGCGACATAATCACAGGATTCCAGCCCATCACCGGCTCTGCATCTCACCGGACTCCTCACCGCCCGTCCGGCACTGAGGAGAGCCCTGCGACATAATCACAGGATTCCAGCCCATCACCGGCTCTGCATCTCACCGGACTCCTCACCGCCCGTCCGGCACTGAGGAGAGCCCTGCGACATAATCACAGGATTCCAGCCCGTCACCGGCTCTGCATCTCACCGGACTCCTCACCGCCCGTCCGGCACTGAGGAGAGCCCTGCGACATAATCACAGGATTCCAGCCCGTCACCGGCTCTGCATCTCACCGGACTCCTCACCGCCCGTCCGGCACTGAGGAGAGCCCTGCGACATAATCACAGGATTCCAGCCCGTCACCGGCTCTGCATCTGACCGGACTCCTCACCGCCCGTCCGGCACTGAGGAGAGCTCTGCGACATAATCACAGGATTCCAGCCCGTCACCGGCTCTGCATCTCACCGGACTCCTCACCGCCCGTCCGGCACTGAGGAGAGCCCTGCGACATAATCACAGGATTCCAGCCCGTCACCGGCTCTGCATCTCACCGGACTCCTCACCGCCCGTCCGGCACTGAGGAGAGCCCTGCGACATAATCACAGGATTCCAGCCCGTCACCGGCTCTGCATCTCACAGGATTCCAGCCCGTCACCGGCTCTGCATCTCACCGGACTCCTCACCGCCCGTCCGGCACTGAGGAGAGCCCTGCGACATAATCACAGGATTCCAGCCCGTCACCGGCTCTGCATCTCACCGGACTCCTCACCGCCCGTCCGGCACTGAGGAGAGCCCTGCGACATAATCACAGGATTCCAGCCCGTCACCGGCTCTGCATCTCACCGGACTCCTCACCGCCCGTCCGGCACTGAGGAGAGCCCTGCGACATAATCACAGGATTCCAGCCCGTCACCGGCTCTGCATCTCACCGGACTCCTCACCGCCCGTCCGGCACTGAGGAGAGCCCTGCGACATAATCACAGGATTCCAGCCCGTCACCGGCTCTGCATCTGACCGGACTCCTCACCGCCCGTCCGGCACTGAGGAGAGCTCTGCGACATAATCACAGCATTCCAGCCCGTGGACACCAGCGGAACATGTGGAAGCGGAGCGGAACAAGATGACAAGATACCAGAGACAAGATGTGCTCCCAGCCCGCAGACCGGTGAGCCGGCGAAACGACGCATTGTCACGCCGCGGTGATACAGGACGGAGAAAGATTACATCACATTCGTCTCAGTTGTGGGAAAAGGCAGCAGTCAAAAAGATTACAGATCTGCTTAACGCCCAGAGCTGGGTGCTGGGGTACTGACCCAAACTAGCCCCCGGTGATAACTAGGCCGAAAAGCTGAAGATGAAAATCAGATGACATGAGTGGTACTACCTGATTCCAGGGGTATATATAAGCCACTCTGGCTATAAAATTATTTAATTGGTTTAAATAAAGTGCCCGCCATGAATAAATCACATTTCTCGGGGCAGTGTGGCTAAATTTCAGCGCTTAGAATGATCGAATTTCGGCGCAAGAGGTCCAACGTATCCGCCGTAAGATCTGGATAAGTTCCGCTCACTTTAAAGCCTGTTCCTTCATTTGTAAATTACGAATGAAATGCGGCATCAATGAAATCAATGACAACGCAATGCCTTTTTTCAGAAAAATGTCTGAGAAACTTGGTGATACGGGAAGTAGCAAAGGTGCGAGCCAGGGAGGCAGCAACATCAAGACCAGATCTGAAGGGCCGGTCTACGATTTTGATGATGACTTCCCTCCGATTAAATACTTCAGCCCTGCCAACAAGCTGCCAACCTACAAAAGCGTGGTGGGGTTGCTGAGGTACAACCTTGAGGTGGAAGGGAAAGGAGTGGTGACCTCGAAGATGGGAGAGAGAGAGGTGTCCAAGCAGATATTCGCCAAATGGTACCACGACACTGTGTACTGCAAGTCAGTTGATGCAATAGAAAGTCAGGTGGCAAAAGTTCATAGCCTGTATGTGAAGGGGAAACAGAGGCAGGCACAAGGGAGGACCAACGAGGCCGACTTTCAGTTGTTTATGAAGTTGTTTGACAAGAAAGATCAGCTCTTCGATGTCTACGCTGACAAGGAAACCAGGGGGAAAAAATGTCGGGAGGAGTGGGGGCTGAAGATGACGGACAGAGATGTCAAGTACTACGAGGATCAGAAGGGCCCCAGGCTACAGGACTGTGACAACCGGTGCGACCCTGTCTTCTACCACATCTGGCTGAAGAATCAGAGACTGCAGGAAGCTCATGATCAGTATAAGAAAGACAAGGCAGAGCAGTTCAGGTACAAGTCTCTGGATGCCGTGAAGAAGGTGCTTCAAGAGAATGGCGAGATTGTCAGTCCCAGCAGTGACAGTGGTGAGGATACCCCAGAGGATCAGGAGGACACGATGCTGGATGAAGCAGAGGGAGAAGCTGAGGTGGAGTCAGAGCCTCCCAAGAAGAAAATAAAAAAATACCAGCAAACCGAGGCCTCAGGTCACGTTCCTCTTCCTGAAAAGTTCATGCACATAAGGGAGTCGGAGAGAAAGGTGAAGGACAGCTTCTACAGAGCATGCGGAAATCTCTCTGGCCTCGGTATGTCAATTCCTGAAGCTGCTGGAGCCGTGGTGGTCGTTGCCAACACCATGTTTGGAATGAACTGGAAAATGGCCAATGAGAATGAAAACACATTTGATACAGACACCGCCCCCACAGACAGAAACATCAGGACCTCCCTCCAGCTGCAGGAGGTGGAGGGGTTGGCCAGGGAGGTAGAGGAGGTCATGAAGGGGAAGCAGGAGGGCAGGGCCATCACTCATGCCTCGGACAGCACCACCAAGAAAACGGTCGGGCAGTTCATTGTCCAGGGACTGCACGTGGGCCAGAGCTGTCCTCTGCCCATTCCAATCCTTCCAATCTACGGAGAAAAGGTTAAGGATGTCGCCATGCAGGTCGACATGGGCATGGAGATCATGGCGGTGTGCAAGGGCATGACATCTGCGGAGTTGTACAAGGAGGTGGACACGCATATGACCGACAGTACTGAACACAACAAGCGGATTGCCTCACTGATGGCAGAGATGCACAGTCTGGAGACCAAAGCGGGCCAAATATTTTGCGGCACTCACACCACCCTGGGATTCGCTGCTGGAATGAACAAGGTCATGAGACTGGTGGAGTCAGACATGAAGACGGAGCAAGTAGTGAAGGGTTTTATGGTGGATCTAGACTATGACTCCAAGAACTCCAGTCTGGCAGGGCAGGCTCTGGATATGATCCTGCGTTTGGTCGCTCCAGAATACAGTCACAAACCATGGAACCGGAACAAAGAGTACACGGTCTTTCTAAATGAGAGGGACCTGGAGGGGAACTTGTTCTGCTACAAGGACGCCAGGTTTGGCTGCCTGTCCAAGGCCGCGGCCATCGCCATCTGCAACTTCGACAACATCAGCGACTTCCTGGAGCAGTTCCCGGACATCAACAACAGACTGGCCTGTCTGGTCAGGGAGGTCATGGACTTGCCTTACCTGAAGGCTGTCCTGGTGGTGTGGGCCACCCTCGGCCTGCACCTGGTGGAGCCCTTTTACGCCATCACTATCCAGGAGGGGGCCACCCACAGCAGCCTCACCGCGTTCTACAAGGGACTCTACAGCAGCATGGCGAGACCTGTGGACATGGAGTTCTTCAGATGTGTCAAGCCCATGCTGGATGGGGTGGGGCAGGACCTGTTCACCGGCGTCAAGGAGAACTACGGCCAGGAGGTGGTGGAGGCCGTGGTCGGCATGGCAGTGCAGCACAGGGAGGAGGTGATCAAGCTGGCAAACCTCACCATGGCAGAGCTGAGGGTTGTGCTGGCCAGGCAGCGAAGGGATTATGGCATAGATCAGGAAGCCTTCCCTCCTCAGTTTCCCATCCGGGAGCAGGCAGTCAACATAGATGACACTCCAGTCCATAACATTGGAATGGAGAGGATCTGTGGTAAGGTGGACCACAGGCTGGAGAAGCTCAAGAACCTGAACGCAGTGAGCAGGTCCATCATCCTCCAGAAGACCCAGGCCCTGAGAGAAGGCAAGCCGGACAACTTCCGAAGCTACAAGAAGGAGATGGAAGATGTCAAGGAGCTGAAACTGATGTGGAGCGAGAAGATGAAGAGGAATCAGGAGAATGGATCTGATGAGAAGCAGGAGCTAGCCAAGAGGAAGGAAGAGAGGAGGCTGGACATCCTGGATTTCCTCAAGTCTAAGGGGGGACCTTTCACTGACGCCAGCGAAGTGGATACGTATCTGGCCAGGGAGGATCTGGAGGACAAGGAGAAGGTGAAGAGGATGAAGTCCGAGATGCTGTTTGCCAGGGACAGCTCCACCCTCCTCCCCAAGGTGCATCCTCTCTTCAAGGTACAAATCACCGTTCCTGAGACAGGGAAGAGAAGACAGAAGACCACTGCTGAGTTCGCCGAGGCGCTGATGTCACTGCTGGGGAAGAGGAGCAACAGGGCGACGATCCAGTACACCAGCTTCCAGGGGACCCTGGAGAAGATGGTGAGGGGGGAGGGGACGTGAAAAGGATGGCCAGAAACTAAGTGTATGACAACCTCTGTATGTCCGTTTGTTACTTTTGTGCAGATACATTGGATCCGTCGTTTGTGTGCAGCCGTGGTAGGTGCTGGCCGGCAGATGGGCGGAAAATCTCAATTCGCTGTACCTGAATGGCGGGACCTTTTTTCTCTGCTAGAACCCAGCGGTTAGGCTCAAATGGCTTATATATGTTGGGGGCATAAGCCAAGTTTACTCACGTCTCTTAATTTTACCCTTCCAATTTACCACCGGGGGCTACCAAACACTACGACTTTGACTCGACTCCGTCTCAAGCACTGGCGGATCCAAGGGCGCCAAAGGGGCCATACACCTAAAAACGTATGAAATCGGCCGAAATTGACACATTTTCTGAGTTAAAATGAAATATAAGTAACTTTTACGAAGATAAGTTTGTTTTAATCAGGTAGTAATGCCTATGGAAGCGAAATCCAGTGACTTTATATATTTGTGTTAGACATTTTGGGATTTGGCCCCAATTTTTTTTTTTGCAGTTATGGATGCCCATGGACTCGAGGAATGTACTCGAGGTTTAGGTCGACTAATCCCAGACTCAAAGATGCTGTGCTCCGATTAAACTTCAACTCCAATAA
>JAXIVJ010014098.1:7500-35383 GCA_036785665.1 Chirona hameri | reverse complement strand
AAAAACAACGTGTTTTATGTATGTTAAAGCTTCCTTGATTTTCAGAGCAATAAAGTCAAGGGCTGATTTTTTGGGGGGTATTTTCATCACCATTGAAGCCAAGCCAAGAAGCCACCATTGAAGCCACCATTGAAGTTCGGCTATTATCTAAAGTTCCTCGAGGTTTATAAAAACGTTAAAACGCCCACAACCAATTACAAAGCAGTGAAAAGGAGTTTATTATGCATTAAAGTTGCAAGAGTAATTCGATGCTTTCTGAGGATAACGTTACGAGAATATTCAGGACAAAGCAAACATGAAACAATCAACTCAAAATTATCTCAGTAGTTGCATGCAACATTACGTTCATATTTTAAAACAGAAGTTCATCAAGAAAACTACATCACACAACTCGCACACCGAACAAGCGGCTATCGGGGCCGAGCAGCCTGCGGTAACCGCTACACAATATACGGCGGCGGCGGTCCTGCGTCCCTCCACTGCACACTGCGCCAGCTCCCGCTCACCAACGTCACCGTCACACCGTCACCGTCACCTTCACCTTCACCTTCACCGTCACCGTCACCGTCACCGTCACCGTCACCGTCACCGTCACCGTCACCGTCACCGTCACCGTCACCGTCACCGTCACCGTCACCGCCGCACCGGCAGTCATCTCGTGCCAGCTCACCTTTGTTCGAGTCAGCTCTCAGCGGTGATCCTGTCTGATGCTCTGGGAGGCGCGCTCGCCGCTTATATACGGTGGCGCGCGCCCTCTCGACCGCCGCGGGCCACCACCGGTCTGCCCTTTCCCCTGGGGATCGGCCACAACACAGTGACCGGCGGCCGCCGGA
The DNA here is from genome assembly GCA_036785665.1 of Chirona hameri. Classification (NCBI taxonomy): domain Eukaryota; kingdom Metazoa; phylum Arthropoda; class Thecostraca; order Balanomorpha; family Balanidae; genus Chirona; species Chirona hameri. The sequence goes on along the minus strand of JAXIVJ010014098.1, from coordinate 34,550 downwards.
CGACCGCAAAAGGTGGCCGGAGAGGCTCCTCAGACATCAGGTCTGTTCGGGGAGATGGAGAACAGGGGTGGTAAAGTTTTCTGTCTTTATGGATAAGGTCCGGGACAAAATGCTCCTTCCCATGAAGTACTCGGGGGCCAAAATCCCAGTAAAAATAACTACCTATGGCTATGTCATTCCTGGGAAAATTTACTAAGCGATCATGTCCTTCGAAATACTGATCGTCAAAACCACTTCAGATGTAATATTCTCTGAATCATCATATTCATCACGTCAGCATATATGTACATTTACATTGTTAAAATTAGCAGTTGCGTTTCAGCTCTTGATTGGCAATAATTCAGTTTGACCCAAATTGCCGACGAAAAAATATATACAAGTTATCTAGTTCGACGATAAATTCCCAAGGGGGGTGGGTGTCGGGATGCTTGTGTATTTTAAATGAAGTGAGTCCGAGATCAATCGTCATGACGATCGATCTCATTGTCTTGGGACTTTGAGAGTTATACTATAAATAGTAGAAAATCCGGTTAATTCAGCATGAACATCCACATTCTAGTTATACCGTGCATCCTGTGCAATTGCGTTGTTTATGGCGCATGGTGGAATACCCTATAAGAAGATGAGTCATCCGGCGATTTGACCGAATCCGACTTAGGAATGGTGACGTCATCTGGACCGAGAATCCCTTACCCCTATACAAATCAATAATAACTCGCAATTTTTGAAAGACTATATCGATAATTCTACTGAGCCGAATTACAGACAACATGCCCGGAAAGAAAGACCGATTCAAGCTCTCTAACTTATCTATATAACATTTTGTTCCTAAGTCCCTCTTATTTTGACAGCGAAGGAGCCCTTATCTTACTCCTTCGCTAATGCTAAAAAGTTGGTTTGGTTTCGTTTGTGGACCAAGCACCGTATCCTCTTGTTACCAAGGTCATAATTGGAACTTTCATTCTGTTCCGAGGGGTATGGGGAGCCGGGCAGACTTTTCAGAGGCCCGTCGAGGGATTGAACCCCGGTCACCAACCCAGAAGGCAAGTATCTTACCACTGCGCCGAGTTGCTCCCCAGATTTCAACTGAAATGTAAGCAACGTGTTTTTTTGTTGTTGTTGTGTGAAATGCGTCAGCTATGTATCCAGCAAGGTCACGGCATTGACGGCAGCTGCGTGGCCGACCTTCGGTCTCAAATACAAGTCCTGCGCTCCGCAAGGAACGGAGGTTTAGTGAGAGCGAGAAAGGGGTTAGTGGTCGACCAGATACATATGACGTCATATGATAACTTGGTATCTGACGCATTTCTGCGCTCACGTTATTTACATTTCCGTTGTAATGGCGGAATCGTTGCGAGCGGTCGGCGAAGGCGATTGACGGGTGATGCAAATTATTATTGTTAGGTAAGTACTGAGAATGGTTTGAGTGCATTTCTGATGAAATGAGACATGTAGAATTAGCATACAATATTCAATGTACCTATATAAAGATGTGCAAAATTGAATATCGCTTAATAATTAGCTAAAGCTGTGTGATACCTTGAGAGAGATGTGCAAACATTCAGTATATGAAGCTGTGAGGCTTGACCAAAATGTGTTCAATGATTTTTAATGTTTGTAAATTACTGTATAGGTACGTGCTGGAATTACTTTATGTTTGTACTGTACTGGAAAGTTCCTTCATGTTCGCACTGATTATTGTATCAGTTTTGTCCAGCATTCGTTCTGATAGCAACTATGTTTTTGTCACCCCTCCCCTACTCCAGTAAGACTAATTACTAAGACTAAGACTAATTTTAAATCCTACTAGTCTGGGGTGCGGGGGGAGGGAGGGAGGGGTGCAGAGGAGGGACGTAGTTTCTCCCGAAAAGTTGTGGGAGCTGAGCTGTGAAAAATCGCTTAAGGTACCATCAAAATCCACAAAAATACAGATTTCTCCCCGGATTTTACCCACTTTCTCGTCCAAGTTGGGAGAGGGCTGAAGTTAAGTTCGGGGGGGGGGGCGGAATCCCCCTCAACTGAATAGGAAACTACACCCCTGGTGCAGAGTATTTCTATTCATTTTGTATTTTCAATGTGTTCAAATGTGTGTTTTTTTGTCAATCTTTGACTAAGGAACATATTTGCCTGCTGGTGCAAAATATGGCAGCACATTATGATGTCATAGTACCGTGTGGCAGGCGGCAGCATGGCAAAAGCAGCAACATATTGCACCAAGACAATATTTTAAAACCTTCTTATTTATGGTTTTATTCGCAATCAATGACAACATGCAATGCAAGTTCCTAAACAAACAAGAGTTTCGACAAACAGGGTGTCTTCGTCATTGTAAATTATCAATATTTAAATTCTAAAGGCATTAGACATTAGACACAAATACATTAATACCAAGTCAATCAATCACAATCAGCTTCAGGCAAACTACGGGAAACATTACTTGCGTATTGGTCCAAAATTCTAGTTATAACACGTTCCTAGTTTTGACACGTCCCTTCCATTTGCACATCTCCTAAAACTGAACCACAATGCACAGTGACAGGGGCTCAGTGTTCATTTTACATCTTCCTCTTCAATGCAATTTTCGCTTCAGATTTTGCCCAGGTAAAGAATCCAGGTTTTGTATTTAGTGTATCATCTAAGAGAATATGAGCTGCTTCCATAGCTTTTCTGATTGATTTGGACATGCCTTCTTTAATAACATGAGCTCTTCCCCATGCTGGTAGTTTTTGACATTTGTCAATGTGTAGGGCAATTGCTTGTTTATTTGTTTATTTATTGACAATGAGCAACAGGCATTCACCCAATTACAGCTCAAGTCGAGTAATTAAAACACGACGACACGACAGCAGCAGACACACGCACACGGTTGACAACAGACGAGGCAAATATGATAACGAAAATGTGATACTAAAATAGAACAAAAGTTCATGAAACAGTAAATATGAGAACGTTAAAAATAAACATAGGTGAACAATAGTTCACAGGCATGCTTTGAGGCTACACAGACATAAGAAAAAGCTTGTAAAAGAAGACATAAGATCGGTAAATGCGAAAACTCCTGCATGGAAATAAGAGTAATAAAACTCGCATGCTCACCTCACACACGCCCACACACAATCCCAACCCATCAACACCAGTGTTGTGCAGCCTATACCGTCATACTCTTGACATATGATTTCACCTGCATTCTAAAAGCTCCTAAGGTATCATTGAAAAGGTCTCATGCAGGACAGGCAGACGGGAATAGGTTGGTGTTGCGAGGCGCCCGCGCAAAGACGGCACGTTTAACAGTTTCCACTCTCGCGAATGGGGCGTGCAGGATTGTGTGCGATGCTGCGCGGGTATGCCGTGTTGATATTTTCAAGGAAAAGCTTTGAAGAAGCAAAGAGGACTCGATCCGTCCTGAGAAGGTTCTATACACAACTAGTATGTCATACTGCACTCTTCTCTGAGCAAGCGAGGCGATATTAAAAGACTGTAAAAGATCTGAATATCAATATGAGGGTGAGTGTGAATGGTGAGGGGTATGGACATGTGATTCGAGCCAGATATGAAACTTGTGTTGGACACGGTCCAACCGATCGAGCTGTGTTGCTGCTGCACCTCCCCATATCACACATCCGTACTCTTGCATTGTGTTTTGCATTTGATCGATTATGGTTTCGGATGTCGCTTTTGTGCTTCTTTAATCTTGTCTCCTGTCCAGGGGCTCTGCCACAAAGGGGGGAGACGGGGGGACCGTGTCCAACACAAGTTTCTTATCTGGCTCGAGTCACATGTCCATACCCCTCACCATTCACATTCACCCTCATATTGATATTCAGACGTGTCCCCCAACAATTTCAGATTTTAACTTTACGCCTATAGACGTTGCATGGAAAGAATCGACTTCAGAATGCCTCCGTCCCCCCCCCCCTCCCCTCCCCCCCCCCCCCCCCAACTTTCGGAAGGTGGCGGCGCCATTGCTCCAGTCACCTTCCCGTTTCCCCCCACATACGACTTGTTGTATGAACCCGAACATGGAATATTATACACGATACTGTCACTCCCTGAATTTTCAATCTTAGGACGAGCCAAGTTTCCTATTTTATTCCCAGACACAATAGCCATTGTTGCCGGCAGCGCGAAGGCATGCGGCTATTGAGTCCGCCTGTTGTGAGCAAGGTATTGATACGAACCGACCTCGTTTCTTCTGCTCTTGTTCCCTTTTCTGTTTTTCTTGAGCGCTGCTGTTTCTGATTTCTTCTGCTTTCTTTTTCATCCTGATTAAATAGCCTTTTGGGTATCGTAACATTCCGAAAGCATTAAATATATGACTGATCTCCTCTTGCAGAAAATCATCACTGCAAATGCGGAAGGCCCGTAAGAAAATACAATGACGACCCTATTTGTTACGCGTTCGTTATGGCCAGAGAAGAAATTAAAATAATCCTCCTTATTTGAAGGTTTGCAATACACTATAAATTGTGCCGTAATTCCACTTCTCATGATCAGTGTGTCCAGAAATGGTATTTTGCCACCATTTTGCATTTCAATTGCGAATTGTGTTTTTTGAACTACTGCATTTAGAGCAGTAGTTTGTCTTTCAAGTTGACGTTTTCTGGAACTACAACTAGTACGTCATCAACGTATCGGATCCATGTGCATTGTGCATCCAGGTCCAATAATGTCCCGGAATTTCTTCTCTTCCAGGCGTTCCATATAAAAACAAGCAGCTACAGGTGGGGAACCCATAGCCAAGCCGCTTGGTTGTGCATATTCCTGTCCACTGAAGGAAAAGGCATTGAAATGCATGCATAGAGAAATCAATTATAAATACTGGGAATTTGGTAGTGACACTCACAAAATCGCGACACACGACTCGGGTGTTACTCCTACCACAGGGGTTAATTTGTAAATATACTCATGCATGGGGTGTAATTGTTGAGGCTTCGCTATCTACACTCATGGAAAACACCGGCGTGGTGTTTCAGTGCCGACCACCATTGCATTGTGTGTTCAATACCCACAGTTCAGGTCTTCACGGACACCTGTCCGCTGTGTTTATGTTCAATGCACCTGCGTCGTTTGTCCCCTAGCCGGCAGCTGAGGCGTATTGCGGAAGTTCGTTCGCCACTGGGAGAGGCGTAACGTCACCGCTGCATGGGGTGGCGAGGTGTCGCAATATTCATGCGGGGGGTGTCGATTGACGCCTCAACCGGGCGTATTGCAGGATTTCGTTCACCACTGACAGAGGCGTAACGTCACCGCTGTATGGGGTGACGAGGTGCCGCAATACTCATTTGGGGGCGGGGGTGTCGATTGACGCCTCAGCCGGGCGTATTGCAGGAGTTCGGTTACCACTGGGAGAGGTGTGCCGTTTGCCGCTGCTTGGGGTGTCGTGACGCAGACGCACGCAAACGGTGGCGCGGCGTTAGCTGCGCGCGCACATCGCCGCCGGCCGGCCGCGCCGACACAGTTGCGCCGTGGCCTTGACCGCGGCAGGTTGTGCAGAGGGCGTGCGTTGACCGTTGTCAATGTTCAAGTTGCCGTTGAGTTGCGGAAGGCTGTCAATCGTGCTGTCGTGATCGGAGTTATAAGTACCTAATTGTGTGTTGTGAGTGCGTTCTTTCGTGCGTTCTTTTGATCTTAGAAATATAGTTAGTTGTGAATTTGTGATCGATAAACATTAGGTATGATAGCGTCTATATGTTGCATGCCTTCCCGTCACAAACAATTGTATTGCTTATCCGGTCGGAGCTGCACCAACCAAGCTTCTATAAACATATGAATATACGTAGCTGACTGTTGATCCATAGTATCTATGATTATTGATGAGTATGCTTGATGACGATGATTTGTGATGTTGATGTTGATACTCATCTGTTTACAATAATTCACGGTGTTGTTAATACAATGGTTTTGCACGGAGATGTACTAATTTTTAGTTGCTCAGATTGGGAAGGTCGGCGCGAGTGGTCAGAGTCAAGTCAGAGTGCTCAGATTGGCATGAGTCTTACTTTTTTGTCTTACCGTCACCCAATATCAGGTAACCAGGAGTGCCCCTCCCTCAGCCCAGCGACGCACAAAACCATACGTTAACACCAACAAACATCAAAAAGCAATGTCGCCGCACTCCCTGCTAAGAAGTGCAAATAAAACGTAAATAAGCGTGTAAAGCAAGCAGTGCCGATGTTATGCATACCAAAAACGAACAGGGCTGAAAGTAGTCATAGCCAAAGAGAGCTATGACTGTCCGCTATACCATCCCAGTCCCCAGACATACTCTTTCATTCGATGTTAGTAAGGTGAATCAGTCACGAATCAGTCACTCGGGGTCGGAGGGGCTAAATCTGGTCGTTTCAAGCAGTCTTATGCTGATACTCCATGGAGTCACTCTGCTAAGCAAGCTTGTTGCCGAGTGAGCTCCAGGAGCCAGCGCTATCGATTAGGGTGTACACAATGATTATGGATAAAGATCAAGAGTACTAATGTTATATATAACTGTGATTATGGATCATGATAAAAAGTTACATATGTTGTGAGTGATGGTAATTATGCATCGTGATGCAAGGTTACATATGAAGTTATCATGATTGTGGACCAATGAGAGATACGTATTGTCATAGCTATATATGATTGCGTGATTGGCATGTAAATATATAAGCTACGTTATATATCCGCTAATATATTTCATTTAGTTACTCCATAATATATATTTTTGGCAGTTTTATTTAGTCAAGGTAGCTATATTACATTAATTATATGTTTGTTTACTGATAGGTTTCAATGAAGTATTTTTTTAGAATCTTTTTTACCGCAATCTTGGAATGAGGTACCTCATTACGAGTAGACCTACTGGCCATTTTGTCGTTCCAAAGCTTGGAACCAAGACACGCTATTGTGGAGAGTCTATAATATTCTCATCATGTTCAATGAAAAGATGTTTAAGAGGTAGTGGTAGCTGATTGCAGATCTGTTTATGCATGATTAGAAGCATCTGAAATTTTTCAATATCACCAATCTTGAATATGTGATATTTCCGGAGTATAGGGCTCGCACTTTGTGGGGGATAGATTCCTTCTATAATTCGCATTGCTCTTTTTTGTAAGATCAAAAGTGTGTGTGTGTGTATGGTTTGCATAGCTTGCACCACAAATAAAGCAACAGTAGTTTATATATGGAAGAATAAGGGCATTATATAGCTGTACCAGTTGTTTTTCTGCAACAAATTATTTTAAATTCCCAATCATACCTATGTTTCCGCTAACTATGTTTGTTACATTATTGATATGTGATGCAAACTTCATGTTAGAATCTATGAGCATTCCCAAGTATTTAACTGTATATTTTTGCTCAATAACACATTCATTAATTTTCACTGATATGGCACAGCTAGTTTTACGTTTACAGTATACTTGATATAATGTTTTTGATGTATTTAAAGATAGGAAGTTTGATTGAAGCCATTTTGACACCTTGGGCAATAATTTCATTTTGTAGAGCTATGACATTATGGTTTTGAAGAAAATAGCTGTATCATCAGCATATATGAAGAATTCACAATTTGCATATATATTTACTAAGTCATTTATGTATATTATAAACAAAAGTGGTCCCAAAATAGATCATTGTAGTACTACCACACTAACATCTTGGAAGGCAGTTTTGCATCCCCTAATATCAATTGTTTGAGTACGATCTGTAAGGTATGATTTGATTATATCTAATGCCTTACCTACAACACCATACTTTTTATTTTTTTGCAAAGAATATCGTGATCAACAGTCAAAAGCTTTTTTTCAGATCTAGGTATATTCCGACAACCATTCGTTTTCTTCAAATGCTTTTGTAATTACATTTTGAATGAGCATGATTAGCATGTATGTAGAGTATTGCTTTCGAAAGCCAAACTGTTGCTCAGATAGCAAATCATTACTTATAAAGTGTTGTAATAATTGACTATATATTATTTTTTCAAGGATTTTTGATATTAGTGGCAAAATACTAATTGGCATGTAATTTGAAAAAGTTGCTGGATCTCCCGATTTAAATATTGGTTTGGCAACTCCAATTTTGAGAGCTTTTAGAAATACTCCTTTTCTTAGACATATGTTGAAAAGGTGCACAAAATGGGGTAAAATTGATTTATATTTACTTTAAATATTTTTGAGTTTATGCTGTCAATACCTGCACCCACATCTTTAAGTTGGCAAATTATATTTTCCACAATGTTTACATCTGTTTCAGATAATATCATATTTGCATGTTGGAGTTCTTGGATATTGTCACGTGGATCTATGTCACTTGGGTTTATATTGTTTTTAATACTGGCCCAATCCCAGTGAAAAATGTGTTGAACCCCTTGGATATTGAGGTATCATCTTCAAGTTCCTCACCTAACTCTGACATAAATTTGTTTGGAATTCCATCATTTGATGTTTTGTGTTTAAGCAGTTTGTTTAGGGTTTCCCCAAGTCTTTTTGGGATAATTTTGATGATTGGTGAATTCCTGATTATAGTGATACTTTTGGCTTGTTTAATTATGTTTTGGAGGTAATTTCTATATGCATTGTAGGCTGAGATGTTTGCAGCACAAGGATGCTTTAGTTTTTGTGTGAAATAAATCAGATTTAGGACTTATAGATGCAAGTATACCTGGCGTAACCCATGGTTTTATGGGATGTTGTTTCCTATAATTGTTTCTTCTTTCGAGTAAATTGCAATGCCTTTGCTATATGTGTTAATTAGGATGTCACAAGATTTTTCAGGATTGTGTTCAAGTTGAAAATCTTCTAATTCAGTTGTTAGGAATTGCTTGAGTTCATCAATATGGCGGTAATCAAAAATGTTTTTCACTTCTCTCTTACAGGATTTTTGTTTCAGCTTTAAATCAAAAGCAGCAAAGATAGAAAAGTGATCTGAGAAGTCGGTTTGGATGATGCCTGATAGATTTAATGTTGATAGGTCATTGCGAAATATATTATCTAGCAGAGTGCATGATTCAGATGAAACACGGGTTGCTTTGGAAATTGTTGGAAGGAAACCATAAGAGCACAGAAGAGTAAAGAATGACAAATTAAATGCATTTTCTGAGGTGGAAAATAGATCAGAATTGAAATCTCCAACAAATTATGTTAGCATATTCATATCATTTATTTTTAATAAGCATTTTTCAAGTTCTTCAAGAAGTTCCAAGTTGGTGCTCTATAAATTTGACAAATTAGACATGTTTCCATACCATTGATGTTTACCTGGAGAAAGACTGCTTCTGCAGTTCTAAATTTGAGTATAAATAATTGTTTATTTTGCATAGTTGTTAGGGAGTAGATCGCTGATCCTCCATCTACTTGATCAACCCGGCTATCACAAAACAGCTGATATTTCAAAAATTTGTAAGTGAAAATGAAGGAATCACTGACATTGATTCCTACTGCAAGTGTTTTTGGTTTTGTTTGAACGCTTTGATGGCGGACAAAGGTAATCCTATTGATCTAATGAAATAGTGTGAGATGACATTGTCTTCTACAAACAAATGTGTATTGTTACCTTCATGTAGGTATAGCTTCTTTCTGTTTCCTTGGGCTAAATGTCATCCAAGAAGGGCATGGACATGGAATGATGGATATGTTTAAGTAGGTAGGTATCCATAGATTAAGGGAGGTGCTTGGTCTGCGCTAGTAAGTGCAGGCAGTGAAGCATTTTGTAGTGGATCATTTTATATATTTGTTTAGCAGCAAGGCCTGTTTGAGTGAGTGACGGGTGAGTACTATGTGTCATTTGTGATAATGGCTTATCTTCTAAGTTCTAAGGAACAACAGCCAGCCCCCAATCTGGCCAAAACATTTTAGTATGACTACTAATAGTGCTGAAATCAGGCACATGATGAAACCAGGTATACCCCCTCTGAATAGAGCCCCCGACAACTCACACACATGTACTGTGGGACTTACGAGTTGCGACATGTTTCTGAGCCGGCGCCCGGCGGCGGCTGCGCCTGCGTCACGACACCCCCATCAGCGGCGACCGTTACACCTCTCCCAGTGGTAAACTAACTCTTACAATAGCCCGGCTGAGGCTTCAAGCGACACCTTCTACATGAGTATTGCGACACCTCGACACCCCATGCAGCGGTGACGTTACGCCTCTCCCAGTGGTAAACGAACTCCCGCAATACGCCCCGCTGAGGCGTCAATCGACCCCCCCCCCCCCCCCCCCCCCCCAGAGGAGTATTGCGACACCTCGACACATCATGCAGCGGTTATCAAGGGTGTTCCGTTAAACCTATACACCCCATGCAGCGGCGATCACGGTTGTTCCGGTACACCTTCCTGAGTGCTAATAAAACACCTTCCAGTTTATGTTGTGTGGGCATCAAACGGGCTAAGGGTGTCGACACCCTGTGCATTTGTACCTGAAACCTAAAATCGCGTACTGTTAGACTCCTCTCATGGCAGGCAACATGCTGGTAGTTACTGCATTGCTCTAGGATGCTTGGTTTGGAAGTTAACAGGGGGGTCTTTTTAGGACCCCCCCCCCGTAGGGCGAAGGTGAGAAAAGGTCTCGGTAGGGCGAGGGTTAAGATGTCGTGGTGAGAGAGTGAGAAAGAACTCAACTGGCGCTCATATCTCGAGTTATTTAGACTAGAGGATTGTGAACTATTTATTGCGATTTTTGTACATATTGCGCATCGCGCAACGCTGGACCTCTAGTGTATAATAATAATTGCACTCGAGTTGAAAGGTCCCGTAATCTTGTCATTTCTGCACTTGCCTTCGGGAAATTGAAAAGCTAGCCTCATCTTGTTTTCGTTTTATTACAAAAATGTTTGTACGGACACGGAGTAAATATGACACACAAAAATATGGGCAATCAGCTGCTCTTTATCATCGGTTAGAGTTGACGTGACAATAGTTCCACCGATGGATACAAGGCCGCCTACAAACAAACAACACTGGAGGTCACGGGAGACTGACTGGTCCGGCCAGCGGTGTACCACTTCAGCGCCGCTCCTCTGGTCAACAGTGTATCACAGTATCACAGCATGGGAATTCGCGCCCCTTAACCTAATGACTTAGCCTAACTGAGAGAGAGAGCTGACTCGGCTGGATGGCTGCGGCTGCGCGCGGCTCTGGTGCGCGCGTTTAGTAGCGGCGGGGCGGCTCGGGGTAGCCCTGCTGCTCGCACTTGGTGACGGTCTGGTAGCGTTTCTGGGTGCGGGTGACGACCACGGTCTGGTAGCTCTGCTGGGTGACGGTGCTGGTGATGTACTGCACCTGCGGCACGTTGGCCGTCTGCGTCTGCACCACCTCGTACGGGTTGGTGGCGTACTGGGTCTGGTACTGGGTCTGGTACTCTGTGGCCACCGAGGTCTGGATCTGCGGGAAGGAAGACGGTATACGTCAGTATTGGAAGCTACTGGAATGATCAGGGCACAGTGAAGACCACTACTGCTGCATGCATGTGCCGCTTACGTTATACATTGTGAACTAATAATCTGTACCAATATGTGCTATTTTTGTTAGGGTGTATCCTTTCCTGACAATCCTTGCAAACAACATTTATGAAGGCTAAGATTCCAAATTTTCCTGAAATGATTAAATCGTCGTTGATTTTCGTTTTTAGCTGGGATTAAACAAATTTGAACTATAACTCAACTCACGAAGAGCCCGGGTGTGTCATGCTGTCACTGACCTGCGGGATGCGCTGGACGCTGGTGACGGTCACCTCGACCGGGTACTGCTGGGCCTGGGTCTGGGTGAAGTGGTCCGTCTCCGTCACCGTCACGTGCTCGTCCTCGGTGAAGACCAGGGTGGAGGTGATGGTGTCCACCTGCGGGATGACCACCGTGTTGGTGCGGTAGGCGATCTTGGTCTCCTCCTGGTACTCGGCGCCGCCGCCGCGGGTGGTCGTCTCCAGCTGGACCACCGTGTGCGGGTAGTAGTCGGTTTCGGTGACGTACTTGTACAGGGTGGTGGGCAGGTACTCGGTGCGGGTGTCGTACACGGTCACCGGGATGATGGCCTTGGTCCAGGTCAGGATGTACTTGGTCTCGTCACGGCACTTGCCGCCACTGCCGCCGAAGCCGAAGCCGACGCCGCCGCCGCCCAGGGCGCCGCCAAAGCCGCCACCGAAGGAGGGGGCCAGGCCGCCGGGGCCGGACGGAGCGCTGTAGCCGGAGGGGGCAGACGGCGCGAAGCCGCCACCGTAGCCCGCTGACGGAGCCGGGCCGCTGGGCGCACCGTATCCGACCTGGCGCTTCTCCTTGACGCTGCCCTCGGCGGTCAGGTCGGCCGCCTCCTCCTCGGTGGCAATCTCTTTCACAGCAACCTCCTCCTTAACGGCCGCCTCCTTGGCCACGGCCACCGCCACCAGGCACACCAGAGCAACGTGTCGCAGCATCTGGTGACAGAAAGGGAAGAACGCTGGTTAGACGACAGTACACCACAGCAGCGAAGAGCTGCAAGCTGCTGGGCCTGGGCTGGGCCTAGGCTGGCCTAGGCTGGGCCTAGGCTGGGCCTAGGCTGGGCCTAGGCTGGGCCTATGCTGGGCCTAGGCTGGGCCTAGGCTGGGCCTAGGCTGGGCCTAGGCTGGACCTAGGCTGGGCCTAGGCTGGGCCTGGGCTGGGGCTGGGCCGGGGTAAGCCTGGGCTGGGCCTGGGCTGGGCCTGGGCTGGGCCTGGGCTGGGCCTGGGCTGGGCCTGGGCTGGGCCTGGGCTGGGCCTGGGCTGGGCCTGGGCTGGGCCTGGGCTGGGCCTGGGCTGGGCCTGGGCTGGGCCTGGGCTGGGCCTGGGCTGGGCCTGGGCTGGGCCTGGGCTGGGCCTGGGCTGGGCCTGGGCTGGGCCTGGGCTGGGCCTGGGCTGGGCCTGGGCTGGGCCTGGGCTGGGCCTGGGCTGGGCCTGGGCTGGGCCTGGGCTGGGCCTGGGCTGGGCCTGGGCTGGGCCTGGGCTGGGCCTGGGCTGGGCCTGGGCTGGGCCTGGGCTGGGCCTGGGCTGGGCCTGGGCCGGGCCTGGGCTGGGCCTGGGCTGGGCCTGGGCTGGGCTTGGGCTGGGCCTGGGCTGGGCCTGGGCTGGGCCTGGGCTGGGCCTGGGCTGGGCCTGGGCTGGGCCTGGGCTGGGCCTGGGCTGGGCCTGGGCTGGGCCTGGGCTGGGCCTGGGCTGGGCCTGGGCTGGGCCTGGGCTGGGCCTGGGCTGGGCCTGGGCTGGGCCTGGGCTGGGCCTGGGCTGGGCCTGGGCTGGGCCTGGGCTGGGCCTGGGCTGGGCCTGGGCTGGGCCTGGGCTGGGCCTGGGCTGGGCCTGGGCTGGGCCTGGGCTGGGCCTGGGCTGGGCCTGGGCTGGGATGGGCTGGGCTGGGGATGGGGCTGGGGCTGGGCCTGGGCTGGGCCTGGGCTGGGCCTGGGCTGGGCCTGGGCTGGGCCTGGGCTGGGCCTGGGCTGGGCCTGGGCTGGGCCTGGGCTGGGCCTGGGCTGGGCCTGGGCTGGGCCTGGGCTGGGCCTGGGCTGGGCCTGGGCTGGGCCTGGGCTGGGCCTGGGCTGAGCCTAGGCTGGGCCTGGGCTGGGCCTGGGCTGGGCCTGGGCTGGGCCTGGGCTGGGCCTGGGCTGGGCCTGGGCTGGGCCTGGGCTGGGCCTGGGCTGGGCCTGGGCTGGGCCTGGGCTGGGCCTGGGCTGGGCCTGGGCTGGGCCTGGGCTGGGCCTGGGCTGGGCCTGGGCTGGGCCTGGGCTGGGCCTGGGCTGGGCCTGGGCTGGGCCTGGGCTGGGCCTGGGCTGGGCCTGGGCTGGGCCTGGGCTGGGCCTGGGCTGGGCCTGGGCTGGGCCTGGGCTGGGCCTGGGCTGGGCCTGGGCTGGGCCTGGGCTGGGCCTGGGCTGGGCCTGGGCTGGGCCTGGGCTGGGCCTGGGCTGGGCCTGGGCTGGGCCTGGGCTGGGCCTAGGCTGGGCCTGGGCTGGGCCTGGGCTGGGCCTGGGCTGGGCCTGGGCTGGGCCTGGGCTGGGCCTGGGCTGGGCCTAGGCTGGGCCTGGGCTGTGCTGGGGCTGGTTTTGGGCTGGGCCAGGGCCTGGGCTGGGCCTGGGCTGAGCCGGGGCCGGGCCTGGGCTGGGCCTCAACTTTAAGGAAATCACTGGGCTCTAGATGGGCCTGGGCCTGACAATTTTGAAGTAATGCGCGCGTCGCACAAGATCAGGTCAGATCTAAAAAATATTTTAGCCAGCAGTTCACTTACACAATACACTGTTGCTGTGGCTGTGTTTTTTTTTTTTTGGGGGGGGGGGGGTTAGCATAGTTGGTTCATTGTTTCACATTTATATTATACAAATAAATATGTTAGGATAACTATTGCAAATTTTGTAAAAATAACGATATGCTTAATCTGAACGGGCCGGACCGGGCCTGGGCCTCAATAATATGAATTTGACCGGGCCTGGTTCGGGCCTGGGCTTGGTGTTCACATGGGCCTGGGCCGGGCTGGGTGGGGGTTGGTGGGTCCTTGGCGAACACTGCCAGGGAACGGAGTCTGTCAGAAGAAATGGAACAGAAGATGAACGATCGTAGTAGGAAAGGGAAAATCCAGGAACGCGTGACGTCAGAGCTGGGATTGGAAGAGGAGATGGGGATTCCATATGGCAGGATGCAAGATGAAAAGGAGTAAGAGATGGATGCTGCGTTAATAGTTTCTGGCCAATCAAGCTTTCGTCACCAATCACCAGAACTTCCGTGCTATCAGGCAGTACAGCTGTCGCTGAAAATTACACGGACATGGCACGTTGAGTTGGAGCTGAATTTGTATCTGATTTTTGGGAAAAGGTATATTGGGCTAGGGTCGGGCTGGGCTGCAAGCTACGATAGTTTGTAACCTTAGAGCTTGTGCAAGCTGGCGTTATAGGAACGGTTACATGCAAATGCTGGAGTTATTCATAGGGATATGCAATTATGCTTTTTGTTCAAAATGAGAACATAATTGAAGTCATCTCTGCTCTTTGGCAGCAAACAAAGTAAAAACAACGTGTTTTATGTATGTTAAAGCTTCCTTGATTTTCAGAGCAATAAAGTCAAGGGCTGATTTTTTGGGGGGTATTTTCATCACCATTGAAGCCAAGCCAAGAAGCCACCATTGAAGCCACCATTGAAGTTCGGCTATTATCTAAAGTTCCTCGAGGTTTATAAAAACGTTAAAACGCCCACAACCAATAACAAAGCAGTGAAAAGGAGTTTATTATGCATTAAAGTTGCAAGAGTAATTCGATGCTTTCTGAGGATAACGTTACGAGAATATTCAGGACAAAGCAAACATGAAACAATCAACTCAAAATTATCTCAGTAGTTGCATGCAACATTACGTTCATATTTTAAAACAGAAGTTCATCAAGAAAACTACATCACACAACTCGCACACCGAACAAGCGGCTATCGGGGCCGAGCAACCTGCGGTAACCGCTACACAATATACGGCGGCGGCGGTCCTGCGTCCCTCCACTGCACACTGCGCCAGCTCCCGCTCACCAACGTCACCGTCACACCGTCACCGTCACCTTCACCTTCACCTTCACCGTCACCGTCACCGTCACCGTCACCGTCACCGTCACCGTCACCGTCACCGTCACCGTCACCGCCGCACCGGCAGTCAGCGCGTGCCAGCTCACCTTTGTTCGAGTCAGCTCTCAGCGGTGATCCTGTCTGATGCTCTGGGAGGCGCGCTCGCCGCTTATATACGGTGGCGCGCGCCCTCTCGACCGCCGCGGGCCACCACCGGTCTGCCCTTTCCCCTGGGGATCGGCCACAACACAGTGACCGGCGGCCGCCGGACGACCGCAAAAGGTGGCCGGAGAGGCTCCTCAGACATCAGGTCTGTTCGGGGAGATGGAGAACAGGGGTGGTAAAGTTTTCTGTCTTTATGGATAAGGTCCGGGACAAAATGCTCCTTCCCATGAAGTACTCGGGGGCCAAAATCCCAGTAAAAATAACTACCTATGGCTATGTCATTCCTGGGAAAATTTACTAAGCGATCATGTCCTTCGAAATACTGATCGTCAAAACCACTTCAGATGTAATATTCTCTGAATCATCATATTCATCACGTCAGCATGTATGTACATTTACATTGTTAAAATTAGCAGTTGCGTTTCAGCTCTTGATTGGCAATAATTCAGTTTGACCCAAATTGCCGACGAAAAAATATATACAAGTTATCTAGTTCGACGATAAATTCCCAAGGGGGGTGGGTGTCGGGATGCTTGTGTATTTTAAATGAAGTGAGTCCGAGATCAATCGTCATGACGATCGATCTCATTGTCTTGGGACTTTGAGAGTTATACTATAAATAGTAGAAAATCCGGTTAATTCAGCATGAACATCCACATTCTAGTTATACCGTGCATCCTGTGCAATTGCGTTGTTTATGGCGCATGGTGAAATACCCTATAAGAAGATGAGTCATCCGGCGATTTGACCGAATCCGACTTAGGAATGGTGACGTCATCTGGACCGAGAATCCCTTACCCCTATACAAATCAATAATAACTCGCAATTTTTGAAAGACTATATCGATAATTCTACTGAGCCGAATTACAGACAACATGCCCGGAAAGAAAGACCGATTCAAGCTCTCTAACTTATCTATATAACATTTTGTTCCTAAGTCCCTCTTATTTTGATCAGCGAAGGAGTAATTAAAACACGACGACACGACAGCAGCAGACACACGCACACGGTTGACAACAGACGAGGCAAATATGATAACGAAAATGTGATACTAAAATAGAACAAAAGTTCATGAAACAGTAAATATGAGAACGTTAAAAATAAACATAGGTGAACAATAGTTCACAGGCATGCTTTGAGGCTACACAGACATAAGAAAAAGCTTGTAAAAGAAGACATAAGATCGGTAAATGCGAAAACTCCTGCATGGAAATAAGAGTAATAAAACTCGCATGCTCACCTCACACACGCCCACACACAATCCCAACCCATCAACACCAGTGTTGTGCAGCCTATACCGTCATACTCTTGACATATGATTTCACCTGCATTCTAAAAGCTCCTAAGGTATCATTGAAAAGGTCTCATGCAGGACAGGCAGACGGGAATAGGTTGGTGTTGCGAGGCGCCCGCGCAAAGACGGCACGTTTAACAGTTTCCACTCTCGCGAATGGGGCGTGCAGGATTGTGTGCGATGCTGCGCGGGTATGCCGTGTTGATATTTTCAAGGAAAAGCTTTGAAGAAGCAAAGAGGACTCGATCCGTCCTGAGAAGGTTCTATACACAACTAGTATGTCATACTGCACTCTTCTCTGAGCAAGCGAGGCGATATTAAAAGACTGTAAAAGATCTGAATATCAATATGAGGGTGAGTGTGAATGGTGAGGGGTATGGACATGTGATTCGAGCCAGATATGAAACTTGTGTTGGACACGGTCCAACCGATCGAGCTGTGTTGCTGCTGCACCTCCCCATATCACACATCCGTACTCTTGCATTGTGTTTTGCATTTGATCGATTATGGTTTCGGATGTCGCTTTTGTGCTTCTTTAATCTTGTCTCCTGTCCAGGGGCTCTGCCACAAAGGGGGGAGACGGGGGGACCGTGTCCAACACAAGTTTCTTATCTGGCTCGAGTCACATGTCCATACCCCTCACCATTCACATTCACCCTCATATTGATATTCAGACGTGTCCCCCAACAATTTCAGATTTTAACTTTACGCCTATAGACGTTGCATGGAAAGAATCGACTTCAGAATGCCTCCGTCCCCCCCCCCCCCCCCCCCCCTCCCCTCCCCCCCCCCCCCCCCCAACTTTCGGAAGGTGGCGGCGCCATTGCTCCAGTCACCTTCCCGTTTCCCCCCACATACGACTTGTTGTATGAACCCGAACATGGAATATTATACACGATACTGTCACTCCCTGAATTTTCAATCTTAGGACGAGCCAAGTTTCCTATTTTATTCCCAGACACAATAGCCATTGTTGCCGGCAGCGCGAAGGCATGCGGCTATTGAGTCCGCCTGTTGTGAGCAAGGTATTGATACGAACCGACCTCGTTTCTTCTGCTCTTGTTCCCTTTTCTGTTTTTCTTGAGCGCTGCTGTTTCTGATTTCTTCTGCTTTCTTTTTCATCCTGATTAAATAGCCTTTTGGGTATCGTAACATTCCGAAAGCATTAAATATATGACTGATCTCCTCTTGCAGAAAATCATCACTGCAAATGCGGAAGGCCCGTAAGAAAATACAATGACGACCCTATTTGTTACGCGTTCGTTATGGCCAGAGAAGAAATTAAAATAATCCTCCTTATTTGAAGGTTTGCAATACACTATAAATTGTGCCGTAATTCCACTTCTCATGATCAGTGTGTCCAGAAATGGTATTTTGCCACCAT
This sequence comes from Chirona hameri, assembly GCA_036785665.1. Classification (NCBI taxonomy): domain Eukaryota; kingdom Metazoa; phylum Arthropoda; class Thecostraca; order Balanomorpha; family Balanidae; genus Chirona; species Chirona hameri. Next base: position 16,205 of record JAXIVJ010014098.1, on the reverse strand, counting down.
TTTGCATTTCAATTGCGAATTGTGTTTTTTGAACTACTGCATTTAGAGCAGTAGTTTGTCTTTCAAGTTGACGTTTTCTGGAACTACAACTAGTACGTCATCAACGTATCGGATCCATGTGCATTGTGCATCCAGGTCCAATAATGTCCCGGAATTTCTTCTCTTCCAGGCGTTCCATATAAAAACAAGCAGCTACAGGTGGGGAACCCATAGCCAAGCCGCTTGGTTGTGCATATTCCTGTCCACTGAAGGAAAAGGCATTGAAATGCATGCATAGAGAAATCAATTATAAATACTGGGAATTTGGTAGTGACACTCACAAAATCGCGACACACGACTCGGGTGTTACTCCTACCACAGGGGTTAATTTGTAAATATACTCATGCATGGGGTGTAATTGTTGAGGCTTCGCTATCTACACTCATGGAAAACACCGGCGTGGTGTTTCAGTGCCGACCACCATTGCATTGTGTGTTCAATACCCACAGTTCAGGTCTTCACGGACACCTGTCCGCTGTGTTTATGTTCAATGCACCTGCGTCGTTTGTCCCCTAGCCGGCAGCTGAGGCGTATTGCGGAAGTTCGTTCGCCACTGGGAGAGGCGTAACGTCACCGCTGCATGGGGTGGCGAGGTGTCGCAATATTCATGCGGGGGGTGTCGATTGACGCCTCAACCGGGCGTATTGCAGGATTTCGTTCACCACTGACAGAGGCGTAACGTCACCGCTGTATGGGGTGACGAGGTGCCGCAATACTCATTTGGGGGCGGGGGTGTCGATTGACGCCTCAGCCGGGCGTATTGCAGGAGTTCGGTTACCACTGGGAGAGGTGTGCCGTTTGCCGCTGCTTGGGGTGTCGTGACGCAGATGCACGCAAACGGTGGCGCGGCGTTAGCTGCGCGCGCACATCGCCGCCGGCCGGCCGCGCCGACACAGTTGCGCCGTGGCCTTGACCGCGGCAGGTTGTGCAGAGGGCGTGCGTTGACCGTTGTCAATGTTCAAGTTGCCGTTGAGTTGCGGAAGGCTGTCAATCGTGCTGTCGTGATCGGAGTTATAAGTACCTAATTGTGTGTTGTGAGTGCGTTCTTTCGTGCGTTCTTTTGATCTTAGAAATATAGTTAGTTGTGAATTTGTGATCGATAAACATTAGGTATGATAGCGTCTATATGTTTCATGCCTACCCGTCACAAACAATTGTATTGCTTATCCGGTCGGAGCTGCACCAACCAAGCTTCTATAAACATATGAATATACGTAGCTGACTGTTGATCCATAGTATCTATGATTATTGATGAGTATGCTTGATGACGATGATTTGTGATGTTGATGTTGATACTCATCTGTTTACAATAATTCACGGTGTTGTTAATACAATGGTTTTGCACGGAGATGTACTAATTTTTAGTTGCTCAGATTGGGAAGGTCGGCGCGAGTGGTCAGAGTCAAGTCAGAGTGCTCAGATTGGCATGAGTCTTACTTTTTTGTCTTACCGTCACCCAATATCAGGTAACCAGGAGTGCCCCTCCCTCAGCCCAGCGACGCACAAAACCATACGTTAACACCAACAAACATCAAAAAGCAATGTCGCCGCACTCCCTGCTAAGAAGTGCAAATAAAACGTAAATAAGCGTGTAAAGCAAGCAGTGCCGATGTTATGCATACCAAAAACGAACAGGGCTGAAAGTAGTCATAGCCAAAGAGAGCTATGACTGTCCGCTATACCATCCCAGTCCCCAGACATACTCTTTCATTCGATGTTAGTAAGGTGAATCAGTCACGAATCAGTCACTCGGGGTCGGAGGGGCTAAATCTGGTCGTTTCAAGCAGTCTTATGCTGATACTCCATGGAGTCACTCTGCTAAGCAAGCTTGTTGCAGAGTGAGCTCCAGGAGCCAGCGCTATCGATTAGGGTGTACACAATGATTATGGATAAAGATCAAGAGTACTAATGTTATATATAACTGTGATTATGGATCATGATAAAAAGTTACATATGTTGTGAGTGATGGTAATTATGCATCGTGATGCAAGGTTACATATGAAGTTATCATGATTGTGGACCAATGAGAGATACGTATTGTCATAGCTATATATGATTGCGTGATTGGCATGTAAATATATAAGCTACGTTATATATCCGCTAATATATTTCATTTAGTTACTCCATAATATATATTTTTGGCAGTTTTATTTAGTCAAGGTAGCTATATTACATTAATTATATGTTTGTTTACTGATAGGTTTCAATGAAGTATTTTTTTAGAATCTTTTTTACCGCAGTCTTGGAATGAGGTACCTCATTACGAGTAGACCTACTGGCCATTTTGTCGTTCCAAAGCTTGGAACCAAGACACGCTATTGTGGAGAGTCTATAATATTCTCATCATGTTCAATGAAAAGATGTTTAAGAGGTAGTGGTAGCTGATTGCAGATCTGTTTATGCATGATTAGAAGCATCTGAAATTTTTCAATATCACCAATCTTGAATATGTGATATTTCCGGAGTATAGGGCTCGCACTTTGTGGGGGATAGATTCCTTCTATAATTCGCATTGCTCTTTTTTGTAAGATCAAAAGTGTGTGTGTGTGTATGGTTTGCATAGCTTGCACCACAAATAAAGCAACAGTAGTTTATATATGGAAGAATAAGGGCATTATATAGCTGTACCAGTTGTTTTTCTGCAACAAATTATTTTAAATTCCCAATCATACCTATGTTTCCGCTAACTATGTTTGTTACATTATTGATATGTGATGCAAACTTCATGTTAGAATCTATGAGCATTCCCAAGTATTTAACTGTATATTTTTGTTCAATAACACATTCATTAATTTTCACTGATATGGCACAGCTAGTTTTACGTTTACAGTATACTTGATATAATGTTTTTGATGTATTTAAAGATAGGAAGTTTGATTGAAGCCATTTTGACACCTTGGGCAATAATTTCATTTTGTAGAGCTATGACATTATGGTTTTGAAGAAAATAGCTGTATCATCAGCATATATGAAGAATTCACAATTTGCATATATATTTACTAAGTCATTTATGTATATTATAAACAAAAGTGGTCCCAAAATAGATCATTGTGGTACTACCACACTAACATCTTGGAAGGCAGTTTTGCATCCCCTAATATCAATTGTTTGAGTACGATCTGTAAGGTATGATTTGATTATATCTAATGCCTTACCTACAACACCATACTTTTTATTTTTTTGCAAAGAATATCGTGATCAACTGTGTCAAAAGCTTTTTTTCAGATCTAGGTATATTCCGACAACCATTCGTTTTCTTCAAATGCTTTTGTAATTACATTTTGAATGAGCATGATTAGCATGTATGTAGAGTATTGCTTTCGAAAGCCAAACTGTTGCTCAGATAGCAAATCATTACTTATAAAGTGTTGTAATAATTGACTATATATTATTTTTTCAAGGATTTTTGATATTAGTGGCAAAATACTAATTGGCATGTAATTTGAAAAAGTTGCTGGATCTCCCGATTTAAATATTGGTTTGGCAACTCCAATTTTGAGAGCTTTTAGAAATACTCCTTTTCTTAGACATATGTTGAAAAGGTGCACAAAATGGGGTAAAATTGATTTATATTTACTTTAAATATTTTTGAGTTTATGCTGTCAATACCTGCACCCACATCTTTAAGTTGGCAAATTATATTTTCCACAATGTTTACATCTGTTTCAGATAATATCATATTTGCATGTTGGAGTTCTTGGATATTGTCACGTGGATCTATGTCACTTGGGTTTATATTGTTTTTAATACTGGCCCAATCCCAGTGAAAAATGTGTTGAACCCCTTGGATATTGAGGTATCATCTTCAAGTTCCTCACCTAACTCTGACATAAATTTGTTTGGAATTCCATCATTTGATGTTTTGTGTTTAAGCAGTTTGTTTAGGGTTTCCCCAAGTCTTTTTGGGATAATTTTGATGATTGGTGAATTCCTGATTATAGTGATACTTTTGGCTTGTTTAATTATGTTTTGGAGGTAATTTCTATATGCATTGTAGGCTGAGATGTTTGCAGCACAAGGATGCTTTAGTTTTTGTGTGAAATAAATCAGATTTAGGACTTATAGATGCAAGTATACCTGGCGTAACCCATGGTTTTATGGGATGTTGTTTCCTATAATTGTTTCTTCTTTCGAGTAAATTGCAATGCCTTTGCTATATGTGTTAATTAGGATGTCACAAGATTTTTCAGGATTGTGTTCAAGTTGAAAATCTTCTAATTCAGTTGTTAGGAATTGCTTGAGTTCATCAATATGGCGGTAATCAAAAATGTTTTTCACTTCTCTCTTACAGGATTTTTTTCAGCTTTAAATCAAAAGCAGCGAAGATAGAAAAGTGATCTGAGAAGTCGGTTTGGATGATGCCTGATAGATTTATTGTTGATAGGTCATTGCGAAATATATTATCTAGCAGAGTGCATGATTCAGATGAAACACGGGTTGCTTTGGAAATTGTTGGAAGGAAACCATAAGAGCACATAAGAGTAAAGAATGACAAATTAAATGCATTTTCTGAGGTGGAAAATAGATCAGAATTGAAATCTCCAACAAATTATGTTAGCATATTCATATCATTTATTTTTAATAAGCATTTTTCAAGTTCTTCAAGAAGTTCCAAGTTGGTGCTCTATAAATTTGACAAATTAGACATGTTTCCATACCATTGATGTTTACCTGGAGAAAGACTGCTTCTGCAGTTCTAAATTTGAGTATAAATAATTGTTTATTTTGCATAGTTTTTAGGGAGTAGATCGCTGATCCTCCATCTACTTGATCAACCCGGCTATCACAAAACAGCTGATATTTCAAAAATTTGTAAGTGAAAATGAAGGAATCACTGACACTGATTCCTACTGCAAGTGTTTTTGGTTTTGTTTGAACGCTTTGATGGCGGACAAAGGTAATCCTATTGATCTAATGAAATAGTGTGAGATGACATTGTCTTCTACAAACAAATGTGTATTGTTACCTTCATGTAGGTATAGCTTCTTTCTGTTTCCTTGGGCTAAATGTCATCCAAGAAGGGCATGGACATGGAATGATGGATATGTCTAAGTAGGTAGGTATCCATAGATTAAGGGAGGTGCTTGGTCTGCGCTAGTAAGTGCAGGCAGTGAAGCATTTTGTAGTGGATCATTTTATATATTTGTTTAGCAGCAAGGCCTGTTTGAGTGAGTGACGGGTGAGTACTATGTGTCATTTGTGATAATGGCTTATCTTCTAAGTTCTAAGGAACAACAGCCAGCCCCCAATCTGGCCAAAACATTTTAGTATGACTACTAATAGTGCTGAAATCAGGCACATGATGAAACCAGGTATACCCCCTCTGAATAGAGCCCCCGACAACTCACACACATGTACTGTGGGACTTACGAGTTGCGACATGTTTCTGAGCCGGCGCCCGGCGGCGGCTGCGCCTGCGTCACGACACCCCCATCAGCGGCGACCGTTACACCTCTCCCAGTGGTAAACTAACTCTTACAATAGCCCGGCTGAGGCTTCAAGCGACACCTTCTACATGAGTATTGCGACACCTCGACACCCCATGCAGCGGTGACGTTACGCCTCTCCCAGTGGTAAACGAACTCCCGCAATACGCCCCGCTGAGGCGTCAATCGACACCCCCCCCCCCCCCAGAGGAGTATTGCGACACCTCGACACCTCATGCAGCGGTTATCAAGGGTGTTCCGTTAAACCTATACACCCCATGCAGCGGCGATCACGGTTGTTCCGGTACACCTTCCTGAGTGCTAATAAAACACCTTCCAGTTTATGTTGTGTGGGCATCAAACGGGCTAAGGGTGTCGACACCCTGTGCATTTGTACCTGAAACCTAAAATCGCGTACTGTTAGACTCCTCTCATGGCAGGCAACATGCTGGTAGTTACTGCATTGCTCTAGGATGCTTGGTTTGGAAGTTAACAGGGGGTCTTTTTAGGACCCCCCCCGTAGGGCGAAGGTGAGAAAAGGTCTCGGTAGGGCGAGGGTTAAGATGTCGTAGTGAGAGAGTGAGAAAGAACTCAACTGGCGCTCATATCTCGAGTTATTTAGACTAGAGGATTGTGAACTATTTATTGCGATTTTTGTACATATTGCGCATCGCGCAACGCTGGACCTCTAGTGTATAATAATAATTGCACTCGAGTTGAAAGGTCCCGTAATCTTGTCATTTCTGCACTTGCCTTCGGGAAATTGAAAAGCTAGCCTCATCTTGTTTTCGTTTTATTACAAAAATGTTTGTACGGACACGGAGTAAATATGACACACAAAAATATGGGCAATCAGCTGCTCTTTATCATCGGTTAGAGTTGACGTGACAATAGTTCCACCGATGGATACAAGGCCGCCTACAAACAAACAACACTGGAGGTCACGGGAGACTGACTGGTCCGGCCAGCGGTGTACCACTTCAGCGCCGCTCCTCTGGTCAACAGTGTATCACAGTATCACAGCATGGGAATTCGCGCCCCTTAACCTAATGACTTAGCCTAACTGAGAGAGAGAGCTGACTCGGCTGGATGGCTGCGGCTGCGCGCGGCTCTGGTGCGCGCGTTTAGTAGCGGCGGGGCGGCTCGGGGTAGCCCTGCTGCTCGCACTTGGTGACGGTCTGGTAGCGTTTCTGGGTGCGGGTGACGACCACGGTCTGGTAGCTCTGCTGGGTGACGGTGCTGGTGATGTACTGCACCTGCGGCACGTTGGCCGTCTGCGTCTGCACCACCTCGTACGGGTTGGTGGCGTACTGGGTCTGGTACTGGGTCTGGTACTCTGTGGCCACCGAGGTCTGGATCTGCGGGAAGGAAGACGGTATACGTCAGTATTGGAAGCTACTGGAATGATCAGGGCACAGTGAAGACCACTACTGCTGCATGCATGTGCCGCTTACGTTATACATTGTGAACTAATAATCTGTACCAATATGTGCTATTTTTGTTAGGGTGTATCCTTTCCTGACAATCCTTGCAAACAACATTTATGAAGGCTAAGATTCCAAATTTTCCTGAAATGATTAAATCGTCGTTGATTTTCGTTTTTAGCTGGGATTAAACAAATTTGACCTATAACTCAACTCACGAAGAGCCCGTGTGTGTCATGCTGTCACTGACCTGCGGGATGCGCTGGACGCTGGTGACGGTCACCTCGACCGGGTACTGCTGGGCCTGGGTCTGGGTGAAGTGGTCCGTCTCCGTCACCGTCACGTGCTCGTCCTCGGTGAAGACCAGGGTGGAGGTGATGGTGTCCACCTGCGGGATGACCACCGTGTTGGTGCGGTAGGCGATCTTGGTCTCCTCCTGGTACTCGGCGCCGCCGCCGCGGGTGGTCGTCTCCAGCTGGACCACCGTGTGCGGGTAGTAGTCGGTTTCGGTGACGTACTTGTACAGGGTGGTGGGCAGGTACTCGGTGCGGGTGTCGTACACGGTCACCGGGATGATGGCCTTGGTCCAGGTCAGGATGTACTTGGTCTCGTCACGGCACTTGCCGCCACTGCCGCCGAAGCCGAAGCCGACGCCGCCGCCGCCCAGGGCGCCGCCAAAGCCGCCACCGAAGGAGGGGGCCAGGCCGCCGGGGCCGGACGGAGCGCTGTAGCCGGAGGGGGCAGACGGCGCGAAGCCGCCACCGTAGCCCGCTGACGGAGCCGGGCCGCTGGGCGCACCGTATCCGACCTGGCGCTTCAACTTGACGCTGCCCTCGGCGGTCAGGTCGGCCGCCTCCTCCTCGGCGGCAATCTCTTTCACAGCAACCTCCTCCTTAACGGCCGCCTCCTTGGCCACGGCCACCGCCACCAGGCACACCAGAGCAACGTGTCGCAGCATCTGGTGACAGAAAGGGAAGAACGCTGGTTAGACGACAGTACACCACAGCAGCGAAGAGCTGCATCAGAGGGGAGGAAAGCCAGATAGAGGGACTAGAGATGAAGGGATGGCATAACAGTTCCCGATGCAGGTGTGTTTTGCAAGACTCATTGTATTCAACACGCGGAACAAATGTACGCCATCGCGTGATAATCGAATTTACGACGTAAATATATTATACTTTATTAAATATTTTGCCGGCAATGTGGATGGTGATTAGTGTTAATCGCCAGGAGCTCACGCAAAGAACGCAATTAATTATATAACGAGGGAAATACGCCACTGGCAGTGAAGCGTCAGATCATGACGGAAAGAGTGGAAAATGTGACACTTGGCCTGTCTCTATAAATTACAACGCAGGGTCACCAATAGGCCGCTTCATGACATCTAGTAAGTAACCATATAATTTAGGCAGGCATGCATGGGGAGGACTTATTTATTGCATTGTGATCGGTGATTCTCTAATTCCGACTTATGCCCATCCGAACATAACCAGCAACAGCTCGTCCACCCGATCATTATCTGCAGTCCGGGGAACAGTAAACCCAATAATCAATTCACTGGTAGCAAGAAGCGGATGAGCTATCGGCACCAATCACCAGAACTTCCGTGCTAAACCTCTGCCGTACGGAGGTGCTCTCATTTCACGAGTGTTGTAATAGCGCAGCCCTTGCCGTGATGCCGCCGGCACTCTGCAACCCACCGCTCGACTTTCACTCCGACCGCCATGTGCGCGGTGGGACCGCAGGCGAATCACCTTCAGAACGGCGGTCTGTATCGCTCACCAGCGGTACCGCTGAGATTAATCACTGACTGTGG
>JAXIVJ010014098.1:0-2500 GCA_036785665.1 Chirona hameri | reverse complement strand
GAATTGGAGATTGACATATGGCGATGACTTTTGCAAATTCAAAAATCCTAGGCGTGTGCAGGTCACGCAATATGGGGGTGTAGTAAATGCGGAATAAAACTATTTTTTATGTTGTGTTTTTGATAAATTAAATTGTAGGTTATTGTGACATTATAAAACAGTTATAAATCATATTTGTTGCCATAGGGGGTAACAGGTTAGTGAAAAAGGGAGGTCAAATAGGAAATTTTTTTAACCGCAGGCATGTTGCTACCCAGCACTATAAATAAGTTACTGATCGTAGATAGTTCCTTTTTTCATATTTTACTTCATCATAGGCGCATCCAGGATCCAAACTGGGGAGGCTCAAAACCTTTTAATAAGTATATTATCCGCTATTATGATACTAACTAGTCAACAGTGACTATTTCACTTACAACTTCAATTCACATTGCTTACCCCCTTTTTACCCTACCTGGACTTGCCTATTATCTCATAATCGTTCGTAGAGTACCCTGTGGTGCGTGTTTCATCCGAAAACTGCAGTATGTTATGTCATTGTAGGCCCATGCATCTTAGTTTCCTTGCAATAATATGACCCCTTTCTTCCATTCCTGAGCGCGTCTCTGCAAAAAAAAAGATTTTATTCCCTCTCCTGTCCTCATATGTTCATACATCATTATAAGTTAACCGCCTATTGCGCCGTAATCGCTGGCATATCGTCATCACCATGCCAGTCGCCCCCCCTTTCCATGTGCCTGAACACGCCCCTGCAACTCTATATGTAATAAATTATGAAAATAATGGAAGGAGAAGCTATCTTTTACATCTTGATAGCTATAAATGCTCCTTACATCGCTATATTGGCTTCCCGCCAAGCATTCAATACTTCCTGGAACCCCCCCCCCCCTTTCAAGCCCCTGAAACCGCCTCTGCCATCCAATTTGTATGATATTTAACTAATTTGCACTTGTTGCAATCACCGTAAACCGATGTAACTCCTTCATACCTGAGGCAGTTAGGAAGAAACCGTGAAGATCGCATTTCCGTATTATCGCCAAATGTCGCCGCCGAACCCTCCCAAAACCGTGCCCTGGAACCTCATATGTGAAAAACTCTGTTCGGGTTAAGAACTCAACATTTTGACACCGAATGCGGAATTAAATTCTAGTAAAATTCCCAAAATTTCATGGGCCTGTTCCCAGCCGTTCTGGAGATATCTGCGAAAAACATGAGGGGGGGCGGAATCCGCCCCCCCCCCCCTCTGTTACAAATAGGGTTAAGATAATTGTACAGGTTTGGTTGGTATTTATTAAGGATTAAACTAGGGATAGGTAGTCTGGTGTATCCATAGCACCATTCTGATTCTTTTTTAGGGGATAGTAATTAGGTATGTACCTTCCTTAAGAAATAACCAAACTTAAAAAAACACAAATTGAAGTACACTGGTTTCGGTGATACCTACTTAACAGTTTAAAAGCAATTTTTATATGTAGAAATATCCTTGAATTTATTTATTATTATAGGAAATGCCAAATGTGTCAATTTTACAATTTTTGTCAATTTTAGGTGGACTACAGAGCTTGATCACGCTCATCTCTTGCCTCTCTTGGATCTGCTAGTGGAAATATGTTCATGTTGTATCTCTATCTATGGAAATATGTTCATGTTGTATCCCTCTTACATATTGATATATAACTGTCTAGATTGATGTTCCGCCCCTTTCTACACCACACTCTTGGATTTGACCCCACTTTTGACTTTCTTGCAAAACTAGGGACCGGGCCCGGTCCGGGCCCGGAAAGGGATTTATCCCTTTTCAGGATGAATAGGATCATTCACCATTGCTCATTGTACATGGGAGTATAGGTAATGGGGATGCCTTACCTATGCTATTCAACCTTTGTATGCCTGATACCTCTCTTATTGCAAAAATGTGGTGTCTAAAACAGTATCATGATAGATTGACAGACATGAGGCTACTGTAGAAGCAAACAAATGTTACAGTTATGCAATATGTTCTATCAGTTTAGACTTTTGCTTGTGTTATTGTTAGTTGAAACGGACCTTTTTATTTGAGGGAGTGCTTTTGACAGTGAGGGGGTGCACTTTTGAGCTCAGGGGGTGCTTGCACCCTCAAACCCTCTAATTATCCGCCCCTGCCGGAGAGGCTCCTCAGACATCGGGTCTGTTCTGGGAGATGGGGAATCCCATGAATTTGTACAACGGGTTGGAGTGGCTAAAGAGTGGATTGGATAGCATTGTACAATTTGAGGAAATGGTGTGATTGTTACGAAGTTCAATTAATCACTAAATTTGATAGTTATGTCTAAAGTTTACATCTTTGATTGTTTGTATTTGGTAAAAAGCTTTGACTTGCGTTACGAAAAGGGACTGCAAACTTCAAATGACATAATTGCAGCCAAAACTTTGATATGTGATGTAAGAATGCTTAAACCTTTTGCTGGCACTAGCTGACATTAAAATATATCGCAACATCATGAAAATATTGTCAAAAATA
>JAXIVJ010014097.1:0-35385 GCA_036785665.1 Chirona hameri | reverse complement strand
GTACAGGGGAGGGGAGGGGAGGGGGGAGGAGGCCACAGCCGACAGGGGGCAGCGACATGGTGTCGGAGTACAGGGGAGGGGAGGGGAGGGGGAGGAAGCCGTGGCCGGCAGGGGCAGCGACATGGTGTCGGAGTACAGGGGAGGGGGGGGGGGGGCAGGGGGAGGAGGCCGTGGCCGGCAGGGGGCCGCGACATGGTGTCGGAGTACAGGGGAGGGGAGGGGGAGGGGGAGGAGGCCGTGGCCGGCAGGGGCAGCGACATGGTGTCGGAGTACAGGGGAGGGGAGGGGCAGGGGGAGGAGGCCGTGGCCGGCAGGGCAGCGACATGGTGTCGGAGTACAGGGAGGGGAGGGGGAGGGGGAGGAGGCCACAGCCGGCAGGGGCAGCGACATGGTGTCGGAGTACAGGGGAGGGGAGGGCAGGGGGAGGAGGCCGTGGCCGGCAGGGGGCAGCGACATGGTGTCGGAGTACAGGGGAGGGGAGGGGGAGGGGAGGAGGCCACGGCCGGAAGGGGGCAGCGACATGGTGTCGGAGTACAGGGGAGGGGAGGGGAGGGGGAGGAGGCCGTGGCCGGCAGGGGGCCGCGACATGGTGTCGGAGTACAGGGGAGGGGAGGAGGAGGGGGAGGAGGCCGTGGCCGGCAGGGGGCAGCGACATGGTGTCGGAGTACAGGGGAGGGGAGGGGAGGGGGAGGAGGCCGTGGCCGGCAGGGGGCAGCGACATGGTGTCGGAGTACAGGGGAGGGGAGGAGAGGGGCAGGGAGGAGGCCGTGGCCGGCAGGGGCAGCGACATGGTGTCGGAGTACAGGGGAGGGGAGGGGGAGGGGGAGGAGGCCGTGGCCGGCAGGGGGCCGCGACATGGTGTCGGAGTACAGGGGAGGGGATGGGGAGGGGAGGAGGCCGTGGCCGGCAGGGGGCCGCGACATGGTGTCGGAGTACAGGGGAGGGGGAGGGGGGAGGGGGGGGGGAGGATGTGGCCGGCAGGGGCCGCGACATGGTGTCGGAGTACAGGGGAGGGGAGGGGGAGGGGGAGGATGTGGCCGGCAGGGGGCCGCGACATGGTGTCGGAGTACAGGGGAGGGGAGGGGCAGGGGGAGGAGGCCGTGGCCGGCAGGGGGCAGCGACATGGTGTCGGAGTACAGGGGAGGGGAGGGGGAGGGGGGAGGCCGTGGCCGGCAGGGGGCCGCAACATGGTGTCGGAGTACAGGGGAGGGGAGGGGAGGGGGAGGGGGAGGAGGCCGTGGCCGGCAGGGGGCAGCCACATGGTGTCGGAGTACAGGGACGAGAGGGGCAGGGGGAGGAGGCCGTGGCCGGCAGGGGGCCGCGACATGGTATCGGAGTACAGGGGAGGGGAGGGGAGGGGAGGGAGGCCGTGGCCGGCAGGGCAGCGACATGGTGTCGGAGTACAGGGGAGGAAAGGGAGGGGGAGGGGGAGGAGGCCGTGGCCGGCAGGGGGCAGCGACATGGTGTCGGAGTACAGGGGAGGGGAGGGGCAGGGGGAGGAGGCCGTGGCCGGCAGGGGGCCGCAACATGGTGTCAGAGTACAGGGGAGGGGAGGGGAGGGGAGGGAGGCCGTGGCCGGCAGGGGCAGCGACATGGTGTCGGAGTACAGGGGAGGGGAGGGGCAGGGGAGGAGGCCGTGGCCGGCAGGGGGCCGCGACATGGTGTCGGAGTACAGAGGAGGGGAGGGGGGAGGGGGAGGCCGTGGCCGGCAGGGGGCCGCGACATGGTGTCGGAGTACAAGGGAGGGGAGGGGCAGGGGGAGGAGGCCGTGGTCGGCAGGGGGCAGCAACATGGTGTCGGAGTACAGGGGAGGGGAGGGGGAGGGGGGAGGCCGTGGCCGGCAGGGGGCCGCGACATGGTGTCGGAGTACAGGGGAGGGGAGGGGAGGGGGAGGGGGAGGAGGCCGTGGCCGGCAGGGGGCAGCGACATGGTGTCGGAGTACAGGGGAGGGGAAGGGGAGGGGAAGGGGAGGGGAGGAGGCCGTGGCCGGCAGGGGGCAGCGACATGGTGTCGGAGTACAGGGGAGGGGAGGGGAGGGGGAGGGGGAGGGGAGGAGGCCACGGCCGCAGGGGGCAGCAACATGGTGTCGGAGTACAGGGGAGGGGTGGGGAGGGGGAGGAGGCCGTGGCCGGCAGGGGGCAGCGACATGGTGTCGGAGTACAGGGGAGGGGAGGGGAGGGGGAGGGGAGGAGGCCGTGCCGGCAGGGGCAGCGACATGGTGTCGGAGTACAGGGGAGGGAAGGGGAGGGGAGGAGGCCGTGGCCGGCAGGGGCAGCGACATGGTGTCGGAGTACAGGGGAGGGGAGGGGGAGGGGCAGGAGGCCACGGTCGGCAGGGGGCCGCGACATGGTGTCGGAGTACAGGGGAGGGGAGGGGAGGGGGAGGAGGCCGTGGCCGGCAGTGGGCTGCGACATGGTGTCGGAGTACAGGGAGGGGAAGGGCAGGGGGAGGAGGCCGTGGCCGGCAGGGGGCAGCGACATGGTGTCGGAGTACAGGGGAGGGAAGGGGGAGGGGGAGGAGGCCACGGCCGGCAGGGGGCCGCGACATGGTGTCGGAGTACAGGCGAGGGGAGGGGAGGGGAGGGGGAGGGGTAGGAGGCCGTGGCCGGCAGGGGCAGCAACATGGTGTCGGAGTACAGGGGAGGGGAGGGGGAGGGGGCAGGCCGTGGCCGGCAGGGGGCAGCAACATGGTGTCGGAGTACATGGGAGGGGAGGGGCAGGGGGAGGAGGCCGTGGCCGACAGGGGGCAGCGACATGGTGTCGGAGTACAGGGGAGGGGAGGGGGAGGGGAGGAGGCCGTGGCCGGCAGGGGCAGCGACATGGTGTCGGAGTACAGGGGAGGGGAGGGGGAGGGGGAGGAGGCCGTGGCCGGCAGGGGGCAGCGACATGGTGTCGGAGTACTGGGGAGGGGATGGGGAGGGGGAGGAGGCCGTGGCCGGCAGGGGCAGCGACATGGTGTCGGAGTACAGGGGAGGGGAGGGGGGGGGAGGAGGCCGTGGTCGGCAGGGGGCAGCGACATAGTGTCGGAGTACAGGGGAGGGGAGGGGCAGGGGGAGGAGGCCGTGGCCGGCAGGGGGCCGCGACATGGTGTCGGAGTACAGGGGAGGGGAGGGGCAGGGGGAGGAGGCCGTGGCCGGCAGGGGGCCGCGACATGGTGTCGGAGTACAGGGGAGGGGAGGGGGAGGGGGAGGAGGCCGTGGCCGGAAGGGGGCAGCGACATATTGTCGGAGTACAGGGGAGGGGAGGGGGAGGGGGAGGAGGCCGTGGCCGGCAGGGGGCCGCGACATGGTGTCGGAGTACAGGGGAGGGGAGGGGGAGGGGAGGAGGCCACGGCCGGCAGGGGGCAGGGACATGGTGTCGGAGTACAGGGGATGGGAGGGGGAGGGGGAGGAGCCGTGGCCGGCAGGGGGCCGCGACATGGTGTCGGAGTACAGGGGAGTGGAGGGGGAGGGGAGGAGGCCGTGGCCGGCAGGGGGCAGCGACATGGTGTCGGAGTACAGGGGAGGGGAGGGGAGGGGGAGGAGGCCGTGGCGGCGGCAGGGGGCAGCGACATGGTGTCGGAGTACAGGGGAGGGGAGTGGAGGGGAGGGGGAGGAGGCCACGGCGGCAGGGGCAGCGACATGGTGTCGGAGTACAGGGGAGGGGAGGGGGAGGGGAGGAGGCCGTGGCCGGCAGGGGGCAGCGACATGGTGTCGGAGTACAGGGGAGGGGAGGGGCAGGGGGAGGAGGCCACGGCCGGCAGGGCAGCGACATGGTGTCGGAGTACAGGGGAGGGGAGGGAAGGGGGAGGAGGCCACGGCCGGCAGGGGCCGCGACATGGTGTCGGAGTACAGGGGAGGGGAGGGAAGGGGGAGGAGGCCACGGCCGGCAGGGGCCGCGACATGGTGTCGGAGTACAGGGGAGGGGAGGGGCTGGGGGAGGAGGCCGTGGCCGGCAGGGGCAGCGACATGGTGTCGGAGTACAGGGGTGGGGAGGGGGAGGGGAGGGGAGGAGGCCACGGCCGGCAGGGGCCGCGATATGGTGTCGGAGTACAGGGGAGGGGAGGGGAGGGGAGGAGGCCACGGCCGGCAGGGGGCAGCGACATGGTGTCGGAGTACAGGGGAGGGGAGGGGCAGGGGGAGGAGGCCGTGGCCGGCAGGGGCAGCGACATGGTGTCGGAGTACAGGGGAGGGGAGGGGGAGGGGGAGGAGGCCACGGCCGGCAGGGCCGCGACATGGTGTCGGAGTACAGGGGAGGGGAGGGGGAGGGGGAGGAGGCCACGGCCGTCAGGGGCCGCGACATGGTGTCGGAGTACAGGGGAGGGGAGGGGGAGGGAGGGGAGGAGGCCACGGCCGGCAGGGGCAGCGACATGGTGTCGGAGTACAGGGGAGGGGAGGGGGAGGGGGAGGAGGCCACGGCCGGCAGGGGCCGCGACATGGTGTCGGAGTACAGGGGAGGGGAGGGGAGGGGAGGGGAGGAGGCCACGGCCGGCAGGGGCAGTGACATGGTGTCGGAGTACAGGGGAGGGGAGGGGGAGGGGGAGGAGGCACGGCCGGCAGGGGGCAGCGACATGGTGTCGGAGTACAGGGGAGGGGAGGGAAGGGGGAGGAGGCCGTGGCCGGCAGGGGCAGCGACATGGTGTCGGAGTACAGGGGAGGGGAGGGGCTGAGGGAGGAAGCCGTGGCCGGCAGGGGGCAGCGACATGGTGTCGGAGTACAGGGGAGGGGAGGGAAGGGGGAGGAGGCCACGGCCGGCAGGGGGCCGCGACATGGTGTCGGAGTACAGGGGAGGGGAGGGAAGGGGGAGGAGGCCACGGCCGGCAGGGGCCGCGACATGGTGTCGGAGTACAGGGGAGGGGAGGGGGAGGGGAGGGGAGGAGGCCACGGCCGGCAGGGGCCGCGACATGGTGTCGGAGTACAGGGGAGGGGAGGGGGAGGGGAGGGGAGGAGGCCACGGCCGGCAGGCGGCAGCGACATGGTGTCGGAGTACAGGGGAGGGGAGGGGAGGGGGAGGGGGATGAGGCCACGGCCGGCAGGGGGCAGCGACATGGTGTCGGAGTACAGGGGAGGGGAGGGGCAGGGGAGGAGGCCACGGCCAGCAGGGGGCAGCGACATAGTGTCGGAGTACAGGGGAGGGGAGGGGCCGGGGGAGGAGGACACGACCGGCAGGGGGCAGCGGCATGGTGTCGGAGTACAGGGGAGGGGAGGGGCAGGGGGAGGAGGCCGTGGCCGGCAGGGGGCAGCGACATGGTGTCGGAGTACAGGGGAGGGGGAGGGGAGGAGGCCACGGCCGGCAGGGGCAGCGACATGGTGTCGGAGTACAGGGGAGGGGAGGGGAGGGGAGGGGGAGGAGGTCGTGGCCGGCAGGGGCAGCGACATGGTGTCGGAGTACAGGGGAGGGGAGGGGGAAGGGGAGGAGGCCACGGCCGGCAGGGGCAGCGACATGGTGTCGGAGTACAGAGGAGGGGAGGGGCAGGGGAGGAGGCCACGGCCGGCAGGGGGCAGCGACATGGTGTCGGAGTACAGGGGAGGGGAGGGGAGGGGGAGGAGGCCACGGCCGGCAGGGGGCCGCGACATGGTGTCGGAGCACAGGGGAGGGGAGGGGCAGGGGGAGGAGGCCACGGCCGGCAGGGGGCAGCGACATGGTGTCGGAGTACAGGGGAGGGGAAGGGGAGGGGAGGAGGCCACGACCGGCAGGGGCAGCGACATGGTGTCGGAGTACAGGGGAGGGGAGGGGCAGGGGGAGGAGGCCGTGGCCGGCAGGGGCCGCGACATGGTGTCGGAGTACAGGGGAGGGGAGGGGAGGGGGAGGAGGCCGTGGCCGGCAGGGGGCAGCGACATGGTGTCGGAGTACAGGGGAGGGGAGGGGCAGGGGGAGGAGGCCGTGGCCGCAGGGGCAGCGACATGGTGTCGGAGTACAGGGGAGGGGAGGGGGAGGGGGAGGAGGCCGTGGCCGGCAGGGGGCAGCGACATGGTGTCGGAGTACAGGGGAGGGGAGGGGCAGGGGGAGGAGGCCGTGGCCGGCAGGGGCAGCGACATGGTGTCGGAGTACAGGGGAGGGGAGGGGGAGGGGGAGGAGGCCGTGGCCGGCAGGGGGCAGCGACATGGTGTCGGAGTACAGGGGAGGGGAGGGGGAGGGGGAGGCGGCCGTGGCCGGCAGGGGCAGCGACATGGTGTCGGAGTACAGGGGAGGGGAGGGGAAGGGGGAGGCCGTGGCCGGCAGGGGGCCGCGACATGGTGTCGGAGTACAGGGGAGGGGAGGGAGGGGGAGGGGGAGGAGGCCGTGGCCGGAAGGGGGCAGCGACATGGTGTCGGAGTACAGGGGAGGGGAGGGGCAGGGGGAGGAGGCCGTGGCCGGCAGGGGGCCGCAACATGGTGTCGGAGTACAGGGGAGGGGAGGGGAGGGGAGGGAGGCCGTGGCCGGCAGGGGCAGCGACATGGTGTCGGAGTACAGGGGAGGGGAGGGGGAGGGGGGAGGCCGTGGCCGGCAGGGGGCAGCGACATGGTTTTGGAGTACAGGGGAGGGGAGGGGCAGGGGGAGGAGGCCGTGGCCGACAGGGGGCAGCGACATGGTGTCGGAGTACAGGGGAGGGGAGGGGGAGGGGGAGGAGGCCGTGGCCGGCAGGGGGCAGCGACATGGTGTCGGAGTACAGGGGAGGGGAGGGGGAGGGGGAGGAGGCCGTGGCCGGCAGGGGGCAGCGACATGGTGTCGGAGTACTGGGGAGGGGATGGGGAGGGGGAGGAGGCCGTGGCCGGCAGGGGGCAGCGACATAGTGTCGGAGTACAGGGGAGGAGAGGGGAGGGGGAGGAGGCCACGGCCGGCAGGGGGCAGCAACATGGTGTCGGAGTACAGGGGAGGGGAGGGGGAGGGGGAGGAGGCCGTGGTCGGCAGGGGGCAGCGACATAGTGTCGGAGTACAGGGGAGGGGAGGGGCAGGGGGAGGAGGCCGTGGCCGGCAGGGGGCCGCGACATGGTGTCGGAGTACAGGGGAGGGGAGGGGCAGGGGGAGGAGGCCGTGGCCGGCAGGGGGCCGCGACATGGTGTCGGAGTACAGGGGAGGGGAGGGGGAGGAAGAGGAGGCCGTGGCCGGCAGGGGGCAGCGACATATTGTCGGAGTACAGGGGAGGGGAAGGGGAGGGAGAGGAGGCCGTGGCCGGCAGGGGGCCGCGACATGGTGTCGGAGTACAGGGGAAAGGAGGGGGAGGGGAGGAGGCCACGGCCGGCAGGGGGCAGGGACATGGTGTCGGAGTACAGGGGATGGGAGGGGGAGGGGGAGGAGGCCGTGGCCGGCAGGGGGCCGCGACATGGTGTCGGAGTACAGGGGAGTGGAGGGGGAGGGGGAGGAGGCCGTGGCCGGCAGGGGGCAGCGACATGGTGTCGGAGTACAGGGGAGGGGAGGGGAGGGGGAGGAGGCCACGGCCGGCAGGGGCAGCGACATGGTGTCGGAGTACAGGGGAGGGGAGGGGGAGGGGAGGAGGCCGTGGCCGGCAGGGGGCAGCGACATGGTGTCGGAGTACAGGGGAGGGGAGGGGCAGGGGAGGAGGCCACGGCCGGCAGGGGCAGCGACATGGTGTCGGAGTACAGGGGAGGGGAGGGAAGGGGGAGGAGGCCACGGCCGGCAGGGGGCCGCGACATGGTGTCGGAGTACAGGGGAGGGGAGGGAAGGGGGAGGAGGCCACGGCCGGCAGGGGCCGCGAAATGGTGTCGGAGTACAGGGGAGGGGAGGGGCTGGGGGAGGAGGCCGTGGCCGGCAGGGGCAGCGACATGGTGTCGGAGTACAGGGGAGGGGAGGGGAGGGGAGGGGAGGAGGCCACGGCCGGCAGGGGCCGCGATATGGTGTCGGAGTACAGGTGAGGGGAGGGGAGGGGAGGAGGCCACGGCCGGCAGGGGGCAGCGACATGGTGTCGGAGTACAGGGGAGGGGAGGGGCGGGGGGAGGAGGCCGTGGCCGGCAGGGGCAGCGACATGGTGTCGGAGTACAGGGGAGGGGAGGGGGAGGGGGAGGAGGCCACGGCCGGCAGGGCCGCGACATGGTGTCGGAGTACAGGGGAGGGGAGGGGGAGGGGGAGGAGGTCACGGCCGTCAGGGGCCGCGACATGGTGTCGGAGTACAGGGGAGGGGAGGGGAAGGGGAGGGGAGGAGGCCACGGCCGGCAGGGGCAGCGACATGGTGTCGGAGTACAGGGGAGGGGAGGGGGAGGGGGAGGAGGCCACGGCCGGCAGGGGCCGCGACATGGTGTCGGAGTACAGGGGAGGGGAGGGGAAGGGGAGGGGAGGAGGCCACGGCCGGCAGGGGCAGTGACATGGTGTCGGAGTACAGGGGAGGGGAGGGGGAGGGGGAGGAGGCCACGGCCGGCAGGGGGCAGCGACATGGTGTCGGAGTACAGGGGAGGGGAGGGAAGGGGGAGGAGGCCGTGGCCGGCAGGGGGCAGCGACATGGTGTCGGAGTACAGGGGAGGGGAGGGGCTGGGGGAGGAGGCCGTGGCCGGCAGGGGGCAGCGACATGGTGTCGGAGTACAGGGGAGGGGAGGGAAGGGGGAGGAGGCCACGGCCGGCAGGGGGCCGCGACATGGTGTCGGAGTACAGGGGAGGGGAGGGAAGGGGGAGGAGGCCACGGCCGGCAGGGGCCGCGACATGGTGTCGGAGTACAGGGGAGGGGAGGGGGAGGGGAGGGGAGGAGGCCACGGCCGGCAGGGGCCGCGACATGGTGTCGGAGTACAGGGGAGGGGAGGGGGAGGGGAGGGGAGGAGGCCACGGCCGGCAGGCGGCAGCGACATGGTGTCGGAGTACAGGGGAGGGGAGGGGAGGGGGAGGGGGAGGAGGCCACGGCCGGCAGGGGGCAGCGACATGGTGTCGGAGTACAGGGGAGGGGAGGGGCAGGGGGAGGAGGCCGTGGCCGGCAGGGGGCAGCGACATGGTGTCGGAGTACAGGGGAGGGGAGGGGCAGGGGGAGGAGGCCGTGGCCGGCAGGGGGCAGCGACATGTTGTCGGAGTACAGGGGAGGGGGAGGGGAGGAGGCCACGGCCGGCAGGGGCAGCGACATGGTGTCGGAGTACAGGGGAGGGGAGGGGAGGGGAGGGGGAGGAGGTCGTGGCCGGCAGGGGCAGCGACATGGTGTCGGAGTACAGGGGAGGGGAGGGGGAAGGGGAGGAGGCCACGGCCGGCAGGGGCAGCGACATGGTGTCGGAGTACAGAGGAGGGGAGGGGCAGGGGAGGAGGCCACGGCCGGCAGGGGGCAGCGACATGGTGTCGGAGTACAGGGGAGGGGAGGGGAGGGGGAGGAGGCCACGGCCGGCAGGGGGCCGCGACATGGTGTCGGAGTACAGGGGAGGGGAGGGGCAGGGGGAGGAGGCCACGGCCGGCAGGGGGCAGCGACATGGTGTCGGAGTACAGGGGAGGGGAGGGGGAGGGGGAGGAGGCCACGGCCGGCAGGGGGCAGCAACATGGTGTCGGAGTACAGGGGAGGGGATGGGCAGGGGGAGGAGGCCACGGCCGGCAGGGGGCAGCGACATGGTGTCGGAGTACAGGGGAGGGGAGGGGAGGGGGAGGAGGCCGTGGCCGGCAGGGGGCCGCGACATGGTGTCGGAGTACAGGGGAGGGGAGGGGGAGGGGGAGGAGGCCGTGGCTGGCAGGGGGCCGCGACATGGTGTCGGAGTACAGGGGAGGGGAGGGGGAGGGGGAGGAGGCCGTGGCCGGCAGGGGGCAGCGACATGGTGTCGGAGTACAGGGAAGGGGAGGGGCAGGGGGAGGAGGCCGTGGCCGGCAGGGGCAGCGACATGGTGTCGGAGTACAGGGGAGGGGAGGGGGAGGGGGGAGGCCGTGGCCGGCAGGGGGCCGCGACATGGTGTCGGAGTACAGGGGAGGGGAGGGGCAGGGGGAGGAGGCCGTGGTCGGCAGGGGGCAGCAACATGGTGTCGGAGTACAGGGGAGGGGAGGGGGAGGGGGTAGGCCGTGGCCGGCAGGGGGCCGCGACATGGTGTCGGAGTACAGGGGAGGGGAGGGGAGGGGGAGGGGAGGAGGCCGTGGCCGGCAGGGGGCAGCGACATGGTGTCGGAGTACAGGGGAGGGGAAGGGGAGGGGAGGAGGCCGTGGCCGGCAGGGGGCAGCGACATGGTGTCGGAGTACAGGGGAGGGGAGTGGAGGGGGAGGGGGAGGGGAGGAGGCCACGGCCGGCAGGGGGCAGCAACATGGTGTCGGAGTACAGGGGAGGGGTGGGGAGGGGGAGGAGGCCGTGGCCGGCAGGGGGAAGCGACATGGTGTCGGAGTACAGGGGAGGGGAGGGGAGGGGGAGGGGAGGAGGCCGTGGCCGGCAGGGGGCAGCGACATGGTGTCGGAGTACAGGGGAGGGGAAGGGGAGGGGAGGAGGCCGTGGCCGGCAGGGGGCAGCGACATGGTGTCGGAGTACAGGGGAGGGGAGGGGGAGGGGGAGGAGGCCACGGCCGGCAGGGGGCCGCGACATGGTGTCGGAGTACAGGGGAGGGGAGGGGGAGGAGGAGGAGGCCGTGGCCGGCAGGGGGCCGCGACATGGTGTCTGAGTACAGGGGAGGGGAAGGGCAGGGGGAGGAGGCCGTGGCCGGCAGTGGGCTGCGACATGGTGTCGGAGTACAGGGGAGGGGAAGGGCAGGGGGAGGAGGCCGTGGCCGGCAGGGGGCAGCGACATGGTGTCGGAGTACAGGGGAGGGGAGGGGGAGGGGGAGGAGGCCACGGCCGGCAGGGGGCCGCGACATGGTGTCGGAGTACAGGGGAGGGGAGGGGAGGGGGAGGGGGAGGAGGCCGTGGCCGGCAGGGGCAGCAACATGGTGTCGGAGTACAGGGGAGGGGAGGGGGAGGGGGGAGGCCGTGGCCGGCAGGGGGCAGCGACATGGTGTCGGAGTACAGGGGAGGGGAGGGGGAGGGGAGGGGAGGAGGCCACGGCCGGCAGGGGCCGCGACATGGTGTCGGAGTACAGGGGAGGGGAGGGGGAGGGGAGGGGAGGAGGCCACGGCCGGCAGGCGGCAGCGACATGGTGTCGGAGTACAGGGGAGGGGAGGGGAGGGGGAGGGGGAGGAGGCCACGGCCGGCAGGGGGCAGCGACATGGTGTCGGAGTACAGGGGAGGGGAGGGGCAGGGGGAGGAGGCCGTGGCCGGCAGGGGGCAGCGACATGGTGTCGGAGTACAGGGGAGGGGAGGGGCAGGGGGAGGAGGCCGTGGCCGGCAGGGGGCAGCGACATGTTGTCGGAGTACAGGGGAGGGGGAGGGGAGGAGGCCACGGCCGGCAGGGGCAGCGACATGGTGTCGGAGTACAGGGGAGGGGAGGGGAGGGGAGGGGGAGGAGGTCGTGGCCGGCAGGGGCAGCGACATGGTGTCGGAGTACAGGGGAGGGGAGGGGGAAGGGGAGGAGGCCACGGCCGGCAGGGGCAGCGACATGGTGTCGGAGTACAGAGGAGGGGAGGGGCAGGGGAGGAGGCCACGGCCGGCAGGGGGCAGCGACATGGTGTCGGAGTACAGGGGAGGGGAGGGGAGGGGGAGGAGGCCACGGCCGGCAGGGGGCCGCGACATGGTGTCGGAGTACAGGGGAGGGGAGGGGCAGGGGGAGGAGGCCACGGCCGGCAGGGGGCAGCGACATGGTGTCGGAGTACAGGGGAGGGGAGGGGGAGGGGGAGGAGGCCACGGCCGGCAGGGGGCAGCAACATGGTGTCGGAGTACAGGGGAGGGGATGGGCAGGGGGAGGAGGCCACGGCCGGCAGGGGGCAGCGACATGGTGTCGGAGTACAGGGGAGGGGAGGGGAGGGGGAGGAGGCCGTGGCCGGCAGGGGGCCGCGACATGGTGTCGGAGTACAGGGGAGGGGAGGGGGAGGGGGAGGAGGCCGTGGCTGGCAGGGGGCCGCGACATGGTGTCGGAGTACAGGGGAGGGGAGGGGGAGGGGGAGGAGGCCGTGGCCGGCAGGGGGCAGCGACATGGTGTCGGAGTACAGGGAAGGGGAGGGGCAGGGGGAGGAGGCCGTGGCCGGCAGGGGCAGCGACATGGTGTCGGAGTACAGGGGAGGGGAGGGGGAGGGGGGAGGCCGTGGCCGGCAGGGGGCCGCGACATGGTGTCGGAGTACAGGGGAGGGGAGGGGCAGGGGGAGGAGGCCGTGGTCGGCAGGGGGCAGCAACATGGTGTCGGAGTACAGGGGAGGGGAGGGGGAGGGGGTAGGCCGTGGCCGGCAGGGGGCCGCGACATGGTGTCGGAGTACAGGGGAGGGGAGGGGAGGGGGAGGGGAGGAGGCCGTGGCCGGCAGGGGGCAGCGACATGGTGTCGGAGTACAGGGGAGGGGAAGGGGAGGGGAGGAGGCCGTGGCCGGCAGGGGGCAGCGACATGGTGTCGGAGTACAGGGGAGGGGAGGGGAGGGGGAGGGGGAGGGGAGGAGGCCACGGCCGGCAGGGGGCAGAAACATGGTGTCGGAGTACAGGGGAGGGGTGGGGAGGGGGAGGAGGCCGTGGCCGGCAGGGGGCAGCGACATGGTGTCGGAGTACAGGGGAGGGGAGGGGAGGGGGAGGGGAGGAGGCCGTGGCCGGCAGGGGGCAGCGACATGGTGTCGGAGTACAGGGGAGGGGAAGGGGAGGGGAGGAGGCCGTGGCCGGCAGGGGGCAGCGACATGGTGTCGGAGTACAGGGGAGGGGAGGGGGAGGGGGAGGAGGCCACGGCCGGCAGAGGGCCGCGACATGGTGTCGGAGTACAGGGGAGGGGAGGGGGAGGAGGAGGAGGCCGTGGCCGGCAGGGGGCCGCGACATGGTGTCTGAGTACAGGGGAGGGGAAGGGCATGGGGAGGAGGCCGTGGCCGGCAGTGGGCTGCGACATGGTGTCGGAGTACAGGGGAGGGGAAGGGCAGGGGGAGGAGGCCGTGGCCGGCAGGGGGCAGCGACATGGTGTCGGAGTACAGGGGAGGGGAGGGGGAGGGGGAGGAGGCCACGGCCGGCAGGGGGCCGCGACATGGTGTCGGAGTACAGGGGAGGGGAGGGGAGGGGGAGGGGGAGGAGGCCGTGGCCGGCAGGGGCAGCAACATGGTGTCGGAGTACAGGGGAGGGGAGGGGGAGGGGGGAGGCCGTGGCCGGCAGGGGGCAGCGACATGGTGTCGGAGTACAGGGGAGGGGAGGGGCAGGGGGAGGAGGCCGTGGCCGACAGGGGGCAGCGACATGGTGTCGGAGTACAGGGCAGGAGAGGGGAGGGGGAGGAGGCCACGGCCGGCAGGGGGCAGCAACATGGTGTCGGAGTACAGGGGAGGGGAGGGGGAGGGGGAGGAGGCCGTGGTCGGCAGGGGGCAGCGACATAGTGTCGGAGTACAGGGGAGGGGAGGGGCAGGGGGAGGAGGCCGTGGCCGGCAGGGGGCCGCGACATGGTGTCGGAGTACAGGGGAGGGGAGGGGCAGGGGGAGGAGGCCGTGGCCGGCAGGGGGCCGCGACATGGTGTCGGAGTACAGGGGAAGGGAGGGGGAGGGGGAGGAGGCCGTGGCCGGCAGGGGGCCGCGACATGGTGTCGGAGTAGAGGGGAGGGGAGGGGGAGGGGGAGGAGGCCGTGGCCGGCAGGGGGCAGCGACATGGTGTCGGAGTACAGGGGAGGGGAGGGGGAGGGGGAGGAGGCTCTGGCCGGCAGGGGGCCGCGACATGGTGTCGGAGTACAGGGGAGGGGAGGGGGAGGGGGAGGAGGCCGTGGCCGGCAGGGGGCCGCGACATGGTGTCAGAGTACAGGGGAGGGGAGGGGGAGGGGAGGAGGCCGTGGCCGGCAGCGGGCCGCGACATGGTGTCGGAGTACAGGGGAGGGGAGGGGGAGGGGGAGGAGGCCGTCGCCGGTAGGGGCAGCGACATGGTGTCGGAGTACAGAGGAGGGGAAGGGCAGGGGGAGGAGGCCACGGCCGGCAGGGAGCCGCGACATGGTGTCGGAGTACAGGGGAGGGGAGGGGAGGGGAGGGAGGCCGTGGCCGGCAGGGGCAGCGACATGGTGTCGGAGTACAGGGGAGGGGAGGGAAGGGGAGGGGAGGAGGCCACGGCCGGCAGGGGCAGCGACATGGTGTCGGAGTACAGGGGAGGGGAGGGGCAGGGGGAGGAGGCCGTGGCCGGCAGGGGGCCGCGACATGGTGTCGGAGTACAGGGGAGGGGAGGGGGAGGAGGAGGAGGCCGTGGCCGGCAGGGGGCAGCGACATGGTGTCGGAGTACAGGGGAGGGGAGGGGCAGGGGGAGGAGGCCGTGGCCGGCAGGGGCAGCGACATGGTGTCGGAGTACAGGGGAGGGGAGGGGGAGGGGGAGGCCGTGTCCGGCAGGGGGCCGCGACATGGTGTCGGAGTACAGGGGAGGGGAGGAGCAGGGGGAGGAGGCCGTGGTCGGCAGGGGGCAGCAACATGGTGTCGGAGTACAGGGGAGGGGAGGGGGAGGGGAGGGGAGGCCGTGGCCGGCAGGGGGCAGCGACATGGTGTCGGAGTACAGGGGAGGGGAGGGGCAGGGGGAGGAGGCCGTGGCCGACAGGGGGCAGCGACATGGTGTCGGAGTACAGGGCAGGAGAGGGGAGGGGGAGGAGGCCACGGCCGGCAGGGGGCAGCAACATGGTGTCGGAGTACAGGGGAGGGGAGGGGGAGGGGAGGGGAGGAGGCCACGGCCGGCAGGGGCAGTGACATGGTGTCGGAGTACAGGGGAGGGGAGGGGGAGGGGGAGGAGGCCACGGCCGGCAGGGGCCGCGACATGGTGTCGGAGTACAGGGGAGGGGAGGGGGAGGGGAGGGGAGGAGGCCACGGCCGGCAGGGGCAGTGACATGGTGTCGGAGTACAGGGGAGGGGAGGGGGAGGGGGAGGAGGCCACGGCCGGCAGGGGGCAGCGACATGGTGTCGGAGTACAGGGGAGGGGAGGGAAGGGGGAGGAGGCCGTGGCCGGCAGGGGGCAGCGACATGGTGTCGGAGTACAGGGGAGGGGAGGGGCTGAGGGAGGAAGCCGTGGCCGGCAGGGGGCAGCGACATGGTGTCGGAGTACAGGGGAGGGGAGGGAAGGGGGAGGAGGCCACGGCCGGCAGGGGGCCGCGACATGGTGTCGGAGTACAGGGGAGGGGAGGGAAGGGGGAGGAGGCCACGGCCGGCAGGGGCCGCGACATGGTGTCGGAGTACAGGGGAGGGGAGGGGGAGGGGAGGGGAGGAGGCCACGGCCGGCAGGGGCCGCGACATGGTGTCGGAGTACAGGGGAGGGGAGGGGGAGGGGAGGGGAGGAGGCCACGGCCGGCAGGCGGCAGCGACATGGTGTCGGAGTACAGGGGAGGGGAGGGGAGGGGGAGGGGGATGAGGCCACGGCCGGCAGGGGGCAGCGACATGGTGTCGGAGTACAGGGGAGGGGAGGGGCAGGGGAGGAGGCCACGGCCAGCAGGGGGCAGCGACATAGTGTCGGAGTACAGGGGAGGGGAGGGGCCGGGGGAGGAGGACACGACCGGCAGGGGGCAGCGGCATGGTGTCGGAGTACAGGGGAGGGGAGGGGCAGGGGGAGGAGGCCGTGGCCGGCAGGGGGCAGCGACATGGTTTTTTTTTTTTTTTTTTTTTTTTTTTTCTGTTTGTCCCACCAAAGGGATAGTTTATTCAATGCCCACATATCTAAATCAACACACACACACAGACCAACACAAACCGCACTGCACACAGTCGTGACACAGCACTGCACCGTCTCTCTACGGTTCGCGGCTTCATCCCTCCGACTCGCACCAAAGCAGCCTGCCTAAACTAAACATAATCAACTCACCTAAATAAGCCTAAACATAATCAACTCACCCCACAGCAGTCAAGTACATGTACAAAAGAGGCTTGTGCGTGTGCGCGCGCGCGCGTGCGTATGTGTGTGTGCCCGTGCGCGTGCGTGTGTGTGTGTGTAGTAGTGTAGTAGTAGTGTGTGCATGTGCGTGTTGTGTGCGTGTATGTAAATGTTTACGTGTGTATGTCTGTGTTGTGCTTGTGGTTGTGATTATGGGTGTTTGGCGTCAGGACACGAGCGAGCACGTGCGCAAAAATAATTACTGGAGGATACGCTTTAATGTTTTCCATTTATTTTCGAAGTTATCAGGTTTGTTCTTAAGCATGCTGGCAAGTTGTTCTTTTTCTGCTTCAATTCTTAATAAGTTCATCATATGAGAGGCTTCCGGTTTTTTGCCAGCATTGCGAGATCTGTAAATGACTGCTTTTGCTATGGTGATCAATAGTGTTTGAAGTGCATCTGTTTCCTGTGGGAAGAACCACGATTGTTCACCGAGGTGAAAATGTATTTGGTACTCAGTGGACAGTTTTCTCTTTATATTCTGTAGAAATGCTTGTGTATCTGGACACTGCCAGAATAAGTGAGTTATTGTTTCAGTGTCGCGCGCGCAAAATGTACAAGTGCTGTTGTCGGATATCTTGATAGTAAATAGAAACTTATTAGTTGTGATAATCCTGGTTATAATTCTGTAATGAAGGTAAAGTAAATATACGGATTTCGTAGCTTTTTTAACATGCATCAAACTCCCTTCTTGATGGAATCCGATATCACGGTTCCATTTCTGCTTGAGTTTTGCATCAGTAGTGTCACATTTCTTCCTCAATGCATTTATTAATAGTGAATAGTAATATCTAGTGATATTTGGCTTATTGAAGAAAAATTGCAACTTGAATGGAATATTCGGTCTTTCGAATGAAATGTGTGTTGCGTTTCTGACGTTATTAGGTAAGCTACGGATTAATGATTCGTAGCACAGGAATGTCATTGAGATTCGGTATTGCACTTTTATTTCTTCTCGTGACAGTATATTTCCATTATCTGTATTAAAAAGATCACCAATAAATCTTAGTCCTCGATCATTCCATTGCGGGACAATGGAAGTTTTATATTTTGTATAGTCTGAGAACCATATCTGCTCTCTCATGATGTTTTCTGGTTGAAGGCTCAGCATTTTATTTAATTGGATAAGAGATTTCACCACATCACTCCAGAATTCATTTTTCATTTGCGCCTTTACCACTATCAGCTGTGCCGTGCCATACGTAAGCAGCTTAAATGGGTCTAAATGTTCTAGCTTTGTAACGGTTGTCCAAACAGCCGTAGAATTGACTAACCGTTTTAGCCATGACAATTTCAAACTGTGAATGAATGATGTTAAATCAGTCATTTGGAGGCCATCAAATTTTTGATTCTGAATCACTTTCATTCTTTTAACAAGGTCCGGTTTGTTATTCCATAAGAAACTGTACAACATTCGTTCAATCTTCTTTATGTAAGCTTGAGATGGATTCGGTAAGGCCATGAAAAGATGGACAAGCTTAGAGAGTAGCAGGGCCTTTATGACTGTAATTTTCCCTAGAGGAGTGAGATAACGTCTTTTCCATTGCTTAATATCGTTTTCTAAAAGTATGAGCTTTCTCTCTAAATTGAGCTCTGTTATATTGATAATATTGCATTTAAAGTATATTCCTAGAATTTTAATTTCGCTTACCCATTTGAGCTTATCTACTGAACTGTTTTCCGAACTTTGTGGTTGACTCAGCAAACCAAGTGGCAAACATGATGTTTTTTCCCAATTGAGCTTCAGTCCTGATTGTGAGGAAAATTCTGAGAGCTCCTCGGTTACCCCATTAATAGAGCGTTCAGAGCCGTCTAGAAACAAAATGGTGTCGTCCGCATATTGGCTGATGCGAACTTCTGTATTGATACCAAATTGAATACCAGTTAACTTATCGGAATTTGTTATTTGATTTGCCAGTATCTCTACGGATATGTTGAATAAGTATCCAGAAACTGGGTCACCCTGTCTTATTCCTCTATGCATATGTATTTTTTCACCTAAAAAGCCATTCAGGAGAATGCGAGCGAAGTTATGTTGGCTTAAGTACATTGTATTGATAATCTCGATAAATTTATTTCCAAAATTCATTTCTTTTAGAACTGCTCTCACGTATGGCCACGACACAGTCTCAAAAGCTGCTTCAAAATCAGCTGCCATAATTAAACCTGATTTATCATGTTGATTCACGTGTGATATCACATCATACACAAGTCGACTATTCTCACCGATATATCTCCCCTTGATGTAGGCTGATTGCGATGGACTAATAATCCGATTAACAACTTTCTTAAACCTGTTGGCGATGGCAGTTGAAATAATTTTGTAATCGACATTCAGAAGGGATATTGGACGCCATCCTTTGAGTGAGTAGCCTGGTCGTCCTGCTTTTGGTATTAAAGTTATTAAGCTTTCTAGATGTGTTGGCAGTGCTACTCCTTGTAACGAAGTGAATATGTATGCTCGGTGTAAGAATACGCCCAACTGTTTCCAAAAGCATCGAAAGAAGTCTACAGTAAACCCATTACTGCCAGGAGTTTTGCCCTTTTTCATGCCCTGCAGTGCTGAAGTTAGTTCCTGAAGGGTTACATCTGTATCTAACGCATATTTTTCGCTTTCATTCAATGTTTCTCTGACGTTACTCCGGATGAAGATTGAGTCAGGCTCGATTACCTGCGGTACAGAATATTTATCCTGAAATGTCTGAGTAAAAAGTGACAGAATCGCGTTTGATCTTGTGATTGTTTGGCCTTCGTTTTGTATGTACTGTATGGATTTTCTAGATGCGTTTCTTTTCTCCAATGATAGAAAATATTTTGAACTTTTTTCTCCTTCCTCATGCCATTGAGTTCTTGACCGTACAATTAAGCCCTCTATGTATGGTCTCCTATGTTCTTCTAATTCTTCCTTAGCTATGTGTAGAAATTGCTCATTTACATCACATGTGTCGTTAGTAAATAAGGTATATGCTGATTGTATTTTATTGAGTAGTTCTTTTTCTTTCATTCGTCGATTGCGAGCCTTTCTCTTACAGTATTTCACAGTCTCACCTCTAATAAGCATGATAAGTGTTTCGTAGAACAGGCCGTCTTCGATTGTTAATTGTATATCAGGATAATTACTAGCGTTATTTACGTATTCCTCATTGTATAAGGGAATTGCATATTGAAAGACGGTGCTTTTTATGGTCATATCTATAAGGTTTATATACTCGGAATCTCGCAGAACGGATTCATTCATCTTCCAAATTCCAGGACCTTTTTCTACTTCTCCTACATTCATTGTCATTACCACTAGGCTATGGTCTGTCCTATATCCTGGTTTGATTATCACGTCGCACACAGATGATATAAGTTGAGCGTTTACGAAAAGCATGTCTAATCTACCGCATTTTAGAGGATTATTTCTCGACCAAGTGTATTCTAACCTATTCGGATTTTGTACTCTCCATATGTCTACTAACGTGTTATCATTTGTGAAATTCAAGAAAACTTGCTTTGCATTTATATTATACTCACGAACGTAATTGAATGAATCAACTTTAGGGTCGATTACAAAATTAAAATCTCCTCCTATAATCGTATGATCGGTTTGAAATGACTCCAAATGATTGGCAAGGGTGCGGTAGAAATCGGGATCGTCGTCATTAGGACCATAGATGTTAGCCATTAAGTAGGTTTGTGTACCTAATTTGCATACAACGATAATGAAATTTCCGCAGTCGGAGTGTTTAACTTTAATGAGTTCATGTTGTAGGCTATTCTTAATCATGATGCATACCCCTCGACTGCGACTCGTGTAGCATGAGTGGTAACTTTTCCCTTTCCACAAGCTGTTAAAATAAGGAATCGACTCTTTAGTAAGATGGGTATCTTGAAGAAACAAAATATCATAGCTTTGGTTTTTCATGAAATGCAAAACGTCTCTACGCTTCTTTAAATCACCCAGGCCTCTACAGTTCATTGATGTTAATGTTAACTCAGTCATTTCGAACTAAACTGTGTGAACCTCGTTCACACCTGGAAATGGAAAACATGTATACAAGCAGATTGAAGGCAGGAATGTTGTGAGCTCGTGCCTGACGCCGTGTGTGCGTGTGCTTGTGCCTGTGCGCGTGCGCGTGCACGTGCACATGTGTGCGTGCGTATATTCCTGTGCGTGCGTTGTGCGAGAGATGTCTGTGCGTGTGCGAGAGGGTGCACCTGTGAGTGGGTCTGTGCAGTTATGTAAAACAAAACAGACGGACCAAACGTTATGGCAAAGAAAGAAAAACAGGTACGCGGAGCCTGCAACATCTATAAATGCTAATTTTCGGAAACGTAGTGAAAAATACAATCGGAACAGCTTACGCAATACTCGTGCCGACAGTGACTAAGCAACGAACGCTATCTATATCTAGTGTAACAGAAAGTAGTATCAGGAAGTGTGCACCACCAGATCACGGGATCTCTAAACTTAAAGACGAAGACGCCTTCTGAGCCAAGCCACGACAATATATAATATACATGCTATCTGCAAGCTTCAACAAAACAATTATACGCGGGTGCAATCAACAGTGATCACTCAATATCGTGATAGGCTCAAACACAGCAAATAACACAATCAACAGTCTGACGATGGTAAGTGCACTCTAGCTGCACCAGGACATCACAAGCAGTTACTAGCAAAGCAAAACTTAAACAATATGTTACTGAAGATAACGCGATAACTCAAACTCAGAACACAGTTGTCATGAAGCTCGCAACTTTACCTCGGAAAGCAGTCGGTGCTCCATAGAAGAAAAACTGGCTCAGCTCAAGTCTCACCTCGGCCAGAAGCAGCTGTGACGGTATGCCGAGTCGGTCATCACTGAGACCGTCACCACTCGAGTCTCCCAGAGAACGTGGCACTCGGTAAACCTCAGCGCTCGCTCACGGTGTACCCCAGCTGTCGCACTCGCTGCAGTGAGTCAACTCTCATCCCCACACCGTGCTGCTTCTCCTTGAAGTAGACTTGACCGCCGCGCGAATACACAGTGTATAACTTCTTGTCGCGCTTGGCGGCCAGAAGGGACCGGAAGATCAGGCTCCGAAGCTTCGTCAGCGACTCGTTCACGAAGAGATCCCTGCCGCGCAGCTCAAGACGTCGCGTCATCACTTGTTCGCGAATACTGCCCTGCCCCGAACGCAGGAAACGAACAATCACACGATTGTTGGGGCCTGGCAGACGATGCGCACGATCTATATCAGCTGCTGAGAGGTTCAGCCCCGACAAGCACTGGTTAAGAGTGTTCACGATCAGAGCGTTCACGTCCTCACGCTCCTCCCAGCCGCCGCCACGCGCGGCCGGCCGACCCGGGCCTCGGGTATCACGCCTGTCAGCGCCAGCAGCCTGGGCTGACACGCCCGGACTCGCCCCGTCCCTGCCGACCTGGCGATCAGCTGGCTGTGACGTCACGGCGGTCTGGCCTTGACCGGGGCCAGCCGGCACAGCAGACGCGGCCGGCCGAGATTCGGCCGCCGCAGGCGCTGTCTGCGCGGGCAGAGGCGGCTCCAGGCGGGGCACGCGTCGGGACGCCATGGCCGCGCCGGACAGGACAAGACACGGTAGGCGCGAGTTAATCTCGGCCTCTTCCACGCGACTCTGGAGAGCAGAAACTTCCGACCTTGACTCTCGCAGTTCGTCTGTCAGCTCCTCGATGACGCCGTCCCTCTCCTCCACATGTCGCTCTAAATCCTTCACCCGGTCGTTCAGCTTGTCGATCGCTGCTGTGAGCGACTCGCGGAACTCGTGGAGGTCTTTGGAGATCGACAGAGTGATGCGGCTCTCCAGTCCCTCGATTGCGTCGTCCAGGTGCTCCTTAAAGTTCCTGCCTTTCAACGCTGATGATGTGCTGCAGGGGGGTGCTACAGGGGAGGGGAGGGGCAGGGGAGGAGGCCACGGCCAGCAGGGGGCAGCGACATAGTGTCGGAGTACAGGGGAGGGGAGGGGCCGGGGGAGGAGGACACGACCGGCAGGGGGCAGCGGCATGGTGTCGGAGTACAGGGGAGGGGAGGGGCAGGGGGAGGAGGCCGTGGCCGGCAGGGGGCAGCGACATGGTGTCGGAGTACAGGGGAGGGGGAGGGGAGGAGGCCACGGCCGGCAGGGGCAGCGACATGGTGTCGGAGTACAGGGGAGGGGAGGGGAGGGGAGGGGGAGGAGGTCGTGGCCGGCAGGGGCAGCGACATGGTGTCGGAGTACAGGGGAGGGGAGGGGGAAGGGGAGGAGGCCACGGCCGGCAGGGGCAGCGACATGGTGTCGGAGTACAGAGGAGGGGAGGGGCAGGGGAGGAGGCCACGGCCGGCAGGGGGCAGCGACATGGTGTCGGAGTACAGGGGAGGGGAGGGGAGGGGGAGGAGGCCACGGCCGGCAGGGGGCCGCGACATGGTGTCGGAGCACAGGGGAGGGGAGGGGCAGGGGGAGGAGGCCACGGCCGGCAGGGGGCAGCGACATGGTGTCGGAGTACAGGGGAGGGGAAGGGGAGGGGAGGAGGCCACGACCGGCAGGGGCAGCGACATGGTGTCGGAGTACAGGGGAGGGGAGGGGCAGGGGGAGGAGGCCGTGGCCGGCAGGGGGCCGCGACATGGTGTCGGAGTACAGGGGAGGGGAGGGGAGGGGGAGGAGGCCGTGGCCGGCAGGGGGCAGCGACATGGTGTCGGAGTACAGGGGAGGGGAGGGGCAGGGGGAGGAGGCCGTGGCCGGCAGGGGCAGCGACATGGTGTCGGAGTACAGGGGAGGGGAGGGGGAGGGGGAGGAGGCCGTGGCCGGCAGGGGGCAGCGACATGGTGTCGGAGTACAGGGGAGGGGAGGGGCAGGGGGAGGAGGCCGTGGCCGGCAGGGGCAGCGACATGGTGTCGGAGTACAGGGGAGGGGAGGGGGAGGGGGAGGAGGCCGTGGCCGGCAGGGGGCAGCGACATGGTGTCGGAGTACAGGGGAGGGGAGGGGGAGGGGGAGGCGGCCGTGGCCGGCAGGGGCAGCGACATGGTGTCGGAGTACAGGGGAGGGGAGGGGAAGGGGGAGGCCGTGGCCGGCAGGGGGCCGCGACATGGTGTCGGAGTACAGGGGAGGGGAGGGAGGGGGAGGGGGAGGAGGCCGTGGCCGGAAGGGGGCAGCGACATGGTGTCGGAGTACAGGGGAGGGGAGGGGCAGGGGGAGGAGGCCGTGGCCGGCAGGGGGCCGCAACATGGTGTCGGAGTACAGGGGAGGGGAGGGGAGGGGAGGGAGGCCGTGGCCGGCAGGGGCAGCGACATGGTGTCGGAGTACAGGGGAGGGGAGGGGGAGGGGGGAGGCCGTGGCCGGCAGGGGGCAGCGACATGGTTTTGGAGTACAGGGGAGGGGAGGGGCAGGGGGAGGAGGCCGTGGCCGACAGGGGGCAGCGACATGGTGTCGGAGTACAGGGGAGGGGAGGGGGAGGGGGAGGAGGCCGTGGCCGGCAGGGGGCAGCGACATGGTGTCGGAGTACAGGGGAGGGGAGGGGGAGGGGGAGGAGGCCGTGGCCGGCAGGGGGCAGCGACATGGTGTCGGAGTACTGGGGAGGGGATGGGGAGGGGGAGGAGGCCGTGGCGGGCAGGGGGCAGCGACATAGTGTCGGAGTACAGGGGAGGAGAGGGGAGGGGGAGGAGGCCACGGCCGGCAGGGGGCAGCAACATGGTGTCGGAGTACAGGGGAGGGGAGGGGGAGGGGGAGGAGGCCGTGGTCGGCAGGGGGCAGCGACATAGTGTCGGAGTACAGGGGAGGGGAGGGGCAGGGGGAGGAGGCCGTGGCCGGCAGGGGGCCGCGACATGGTGTCGGAGTACAGGGGAGGGGAGGGGCAGGGGGAGGAGGCCGTGGCCGGCAGGGGGCCGCGACATGGTGTCGGAGTACAGGGGAGGGGAGGGGGAGGAAGAGGAGGCCGTGGCCGGCAGGGGGCAGCGACATATTGTCGGAGTACAGGGGAGGGGAAGGGGAGGGAGAGGAGGCCGTGGCCGGCAGGGGGCCGCGACATGGTGTCGGAGTACAGGGGAGGGGAGGGGGAGGGGGAGGAGGCCGTGGCCGGCAGGGGGCAGCGACATGGTGTCGGAGTACAGGGAAGGGGAGGGGCAGGGGGAGGAGGCCGTGGCCGGCAGGGGCAGCGACATGGTGTCGGAGTACAGGGGAGGGGAGGGGAGGGGGAGGGGGAGGAGGCCGTGGCCGGCAGGGGGCAGCAACATGGTGTCGGAGTACAGGGGAGGGGAGGGGGAGGGGGGAGGCCGTGGCCGGCAGGGGGCAGCGACATGGTGTCGGAGTACAGGGGAGGGGAGGGGCAGGGGGAGGAGGCCGTGGCCGACAGGGGGCAGCGACATGGTGTCGGAGTACAGGGGAGGGGAGGGGGAGGGGGAGGAGGCCGTGGCCGGCAGGGGGCAGCGACATGGTGTCGGAGTACAGGGGAGGGGAGGGGGAGGGGGAGGAGGCCGTGGCCGGCAGGGAGCAGCGACATGGTGTCGGAGTACTGGGGAGGGGATGGGGAGGGGGAGGAGGCCGTGGCGGGCAGGGGGCAGCGACATGGTGTCGGAGTACAGGGGAGGAGAGGGGAGGGGGAGGAGGCCACGGCCGGCAGGGGGCAGCAACATGGTGTCGGAGTACAGGGGAGGGGAGGGGGAGGGGGAGGAGGCCGTGGTCGGCAGGGGGCAGAGACATAGTGTCGGAGTACAGGGGAGGGGAGGGGCAGGGGGAGGAAGCCGTGGCCGGCAGGGGGCCGCGACATGGTGTCGGAGTACAGGGGAGGGGAGGGGCAGGGGGAGGAGGCCGTGGCCGGCAGGGGGCCGCGACATGGTGTCGGAGTACAGGGGAGGGGAGGGGGAGGGGGAGGAGGCCGTGGCCGGCAGGGGGCAGCGACATATTGTCGGAGTACAGGGGAGGGGACGGGGAGGGAGAGGAGGCCGTGGCCGGCAGGGGGCCGCGACATGGTGTCGGAGTACAGGGGAGGGGAGGGGGAGGGGAGGAGGCCACGGCCGGCAGGGGGCAGGGACATGGTGTCGGAGTACAGGGGATGGGAGGGGGAGGGGGAGGAGGCCGTGGCCGGCAGGGGCAGCGACATGGTGTCGGAGTACAGGGGAGGGGAGGGGGAAGGGGAGGAGGCCACGGCCGGCAGGCGGCAGCGACATGGTGTCGGAGTACAGGGGAGGGGAGGGGAGGGGGAGGGGGAGGAGGCCACGGCCGGCAGGGGGCAGCGACATGGTGTCGGAGTACAGGGGAGGGGAGGGGCAGGGGGAGGAGGCCGTGGCCGGCAGGGGGCAGCGACATGGTGTCGGAGTAAAGGGGAGGCGAGGGGCAGGGGGAGGAGGCCGTGGCCGGCAGGGGGCAGCGACATGTTGTCGGAGTACAGGGGAGGGGGAGGGGAGGAGGCCACGGCCGGCAGGGGCAGCGACATGGTGTCGGAGTACAGGGGAGGGGAGGGGAGGGGAGGGGGAGGAGGTCGTGGCCGGCAGGGGCAGCGACATGGTGTCGGAGTACAGGGGAGGGGAGGGGGAAGGGGAGGAGGCCACGGCCGGCAGGGGCAGCGACATGGTGTCGGAGTACAGAGGAGGGGAGGGGCAGGGGAGGAGGCCACGGCCGGCAGGGGGCAGCGACATGGTGTCGGAGTACAGGGGAGGGGAGGGGAGGGGGAGGAGGCCGTGGCCGGCAGGGGGCCGCGACATGGTGTCGGAGTACAGGGGAGGGGAGGGGGAGGGGGAGGAGGCCGTGGCTGGCAGGGGGCCGCGACATGGTGTCGGAGTACAGGGGAGGGGAGGGGGAGGGGGAGGAGGCCGTGGCCGGCAGGGGGCAGCGACATGGTGTCGGAGTACAGGGAAGGGGAGGGGCAGGGGGAGGAGGCCGTGGCCGGCAGGGGCAGCGACATGGTGTCGGAGTACAGGGGAGGGGAGGGGGAGGGGGAGGCCGTGGCCGGCAGGGGGCCGCGACATGGTGTCGGAGTACAGGGGAGGGGAGGGGCAGGGGGAGGAGGCCGTGGTCGGCAGGGGGCAGCAACATGGTGTCGGAGTACAGGGGAGGGGAGGGGGAGGGGGTAGGCCGTGGCCGGCAGGGGGCCGCGACATGGTGTCGGAGTACAGGGGAGGGGAGGGGAGGGGGAGGGGGAGGAGGCCGTGGCCGGCAGGGGGCAGCGACATGGTGTCGGAGTACAGGGGAGGGGAAGGGGAGGGGAGGAGGCCGTGGCCGGCAGGGGGCAGCGACATGGTGTCGGAGTACAGGGAGGGGAGGGGAGGGGGAGGGGGATGGGAGGAGGCCACGGCCGGCAGGGGGCAGCAACATGGTGTCGGAGTACAGGGGAGGGGTGGGGAGGGGGAGGAGGCCGTGGCCGGCAGGGGGCAGCGACATGGTGTCGGAGTACAGGGGAGGGGAGGGGAGGGGGAGGGGAGGAGGCCGTGGCCGGCAGGGGGCAGCGACATGGTGTCGGAGTACAGGGGAGGGGAGGGGGAGGGGGAGGAGGCCACGGCCGGCAGGGGGCCGCGACATGGTGTCGGAGTACAGGGGAGGGGAGGGGGAGGGGGAGGAGGCCGTGGCCGGCAGGGGGCCGCGACATGGTGTCTGAGTACAGCGGAGGGGAAGGGCAGGGGGAGGAGGCCGTGGCCGGCAGTGGGCTGCGACATGGTGTCGGAGTACAGGGGAGGGGAAGGGCAGGGGGAGGAGGCCGTGGCCGGCAGGGGGCAGCGACATGGTGTCGGAGTACAGGGGAGGGGAGGGGGAGGGGGAGGAGGCCACGGCCGGCAGGGGGCCGCGACATGGTGTCGGAGTACAGGGGAGGGGAGGGGAGGGGGAGGGGGAGGAGGCCGTGGACGGCAGGGGCAGCAACATGGTGTCGGAGTACAGGGGAGGGGAGGGGGAGGGGGGAGGCCGTGGCCGGCAGGGGGCAGCGACATGGTGTCGGAGTACAGGGGAGGGGAGGGGCAGGGGGAGGAGGCCGTGGCCGACAGGGGGCAGCGACATGGTGTCGGAGTACAGGGGAGGGGAGGGGGAGGGGGAGGAGGCCGTGGCCGGCAGGGGGCAGCGACATGGTGTCGGAGTACAGGGGAGGGGAGGGGGAGGGGGAGGAGGCCGTGGCCGGCAGGGGGCAGCGACATGGTGTCGGAGTACTGGGGAGGGGATGGGGAGGGGGAGGAGGCCGTGGCCGGCAGGGGGCGCGACATGGTGTCGGAGTACAGGGCAGGAGAGGGGAGGGGGAGGAGGCCACGGGCGGCAGGGGGCAGCAACATGGTGTCGGAGCACAGGGGAGGGGAGGGGAGGGGAGGGGGAGGAGGTCGTGGCCGGCAGGGGCAGCGACATGGTGTCGGAGTACAGGGGAGGGGAGGGGGAAGGGGAGGAGGCCACGGCCGGCAGGGGCAGCGACATGGTGTCGGAGTACAGAGGAGGGGAGGGGCAGGGGAGGAGGCCACGGCCGGCAGGGGGCAGC
This sequence comes from Chirona hameri, assembly GCA_036785665.1. Taxonomy (NCBI): domain Eukaryota; kingdom Metazoa; phylum Arthropoda; class Thecostraca; order Balanomorpha; family Balanidae; genus Chirona; species Chirona hameri. The sequence goes on along the minus strand of JAXIVJ010014097.1, from coordinate 8,195 downwards.
GACATGGTGTCGGAGTACAGGGGAGGGGAGGGGAGGGGGAGGAGGCCACGGCCGGCAGGGGGCCGCGACATGGTGTCGGAGTACAGGGGAGGGGAGGGGCAGGGGGAGGAGGCCACGGCCGGCAGGGGGCAGCGACATGGTGTCGGAGTACAGGGGAGGGGAGGGGGAGGGGGAGGAGGCCACGGCCGGCAGGGGGCAGCGACATGGTGTCGGAGTACAGGGGAGGGGATGGGCAGGGGGAGGAGGCCACGGCCGGCAGGGGGCAGCGACATGGTGTCGGAGTACAGGGGAGGGGAGGGGAGGGGGAGGAGGCCGTGGCCGGCAGGGGGCCGCGACATGGTGTCGGAGTACAGGGGAGGGGAGGGGGAGGGGGAGGAGGCCGTGGCTGGCAGGGGGCCGCGACATGGTGTCGGAGTACAGGGGAGGGGAGGGGGAGGGGGAGGAGGCCGTGGCCGGCAGGGGGCAGCGACATGGTGTCGGAGTACAGGGAAGGGGAGGGGCAGGGGGAGGAGGCCGTGGCCGGCAGGGGCAGCGACATGGTGTCGGAGTACAGGGGAGGGGAGGGGGAGGGGGAGGCCGTGGCCGGCAGGGGGCCGCGACATGGTGTCGGAGTACAGGGGAGGGGAGGGGCAGGGGGAGGAGGCCGTGGTCGGCAGGGGGCAGCAACATGGTGTCGGAGTACAGGGGAGGGGAGGGGGAGGGGGTAGGCCGTGGCCGGCAGGGGGCCGCGACATGGTGTCGGAGTACAGGGGAGGGGAGGGGAGGGGAAGGGGGAGGAGGCCGTGGCCGGCAGGGGCAGCGACATGGTGTCGGAGTACAGGGGAGGGGAAGGGGAGGGGAGGAGGCCGTGGCCGGCAGGGGGCAGCGACATGGTGTCGGAGTACAGGGAGGGGAGGGGAGGGGGAGGGGGAGGGGAGGAGGCCACGGCCGGCAGGGGGCAGCAACATGGTGTCGGAGTACAGGGGAGGGGTGGGGAGGGGGAGGAGGCCGTGGCCGGCAGGGGGCAGCGACATGGTGTCGGAGTACAGGGGAGGGGAGGGGAGGGGGAGGGGAGGAGGCCGTGGCCGGCAGGGGGCAGCGACATGGTGTCGGAGTACAGGGGAGGGGAGGGGGAGGGGGAGGAGGCCACGGCCGGCAGGGGGCCGCGACATGGTGTCGGAGTACAGGGGAGGGGAGGGGGAGGGGGAGGAGGCCGTGGCCGGCAGGGGGCCGCGACATGGTGTCTGAGTACAGCGGAGGGGAAGGGCAGGGGGAGGAGGCCGTGGCCGGCAGTGGGCTGCGACATGGTGTCGGAGTACAGGGGAGGGGAAGGGCAGGGGGAGGAGGCCGTGGCCGGCAGGGGGCAGCGACATGGTGTCGGAGTACAGGGGAGGGGAGGGGGAGGGGGAGGAGGCCACGGCCGGCAGGGGGCCGCGACATGGTGTCGGAGTACAGGGGAGGGGAGGGGAGGGGGAGGGGGAGGAGGCCGTGGCCGGCAGGGGCAGCAACATGGTGTCGGAGTACAGGGGAGGGGAGGGGGAGGGGGGAGGCCGTGGCCGGCAGGGGGCAGCGACATGGTGTCGGAGTACAGGGGAGGGGAGGGGCAGGGGGAGGAGGCCGTGGCCGACAGGGGGCAGCGACATGGTGTCGGAGTACAGGGGAGGGGAGGGGGAGGGGGAGGAGGCCGTGGCCGGCAGGGGGCAGCGACATGGTGTCGGAGTACAGGGGAGGGGAGGGGGAGGGGGAGGAGGCCGTGGCCGGCAGGGGGCAGCGACATGGTGTCGGAGTACTGGGGAGGGGATGGGGAGGGGGAGGAGGCCGTGGCCGGCAGGGGGCGCGACATGGTGTCGGAGTACAGGGCAGGAGAGGGGAGGGGGAGGAGGCCACGGGCGGCAGGGGGCAGCAACATGGTGTCGGAGCACAGGGGAGGGGAGGGGGAGGGGGAGGAGGCCGTGGTCGGCAGGGGGCAGCGACATAGTGTCGGAGTACAGGGGAGGGGAGGGGCAGGGGGAGGAGGCCGTGGCCGGCAGGGGGCCGCGACATGGTGTCGGAGTGCAGGGGAGGGGAGGGGCAGGGGGAGGAGGCCGTGGCCGGCAGGGGGCCGCGACATGGTGTCGGAGTACAGGGGAGGGGAGGGGGAGGGGGAGGAGGCAGTGGCCGGCAGGGGGCAGCGACATGGTGTCGGAGTACAGGGGGAGGGGAGGGGCAGGGGAGGAGGCCACGGCCGGCAGGGGGCAGCGACATGGTGTCGGAGTACAGGGGAGGGGAGGGGCAGGGGGAGGAGGCCACGGCCGGCAGGGGGCAGCGACATGGTGTCGGAGTACAGGGGAGGGGAGGGGCAGGGGGAGGAGGCCGTGGCCGGCAGGGGGCCGCGACATGGTGTCGGAGTACAGGGGAGGGGAGGGGGAGGGGGAGGAGGCCGTGGCCGGCAGGGGGCAGCGACATGGTGTCGGAGTACAGGGGAGGGGAGGGGGAGGGGGAGGAGGCCCTGGCCGGCAGGGGGCCGCGACATGGTGTCGGAGTACAGGGGAGGGGAGGGGGATGGGGAGGAGGCCGTGGCCGGCAGGGGGCAGCGACATGGTGTCGGAGTACAGGGGAGGGGAGGGGCAGGGGGAGGAGGCCACGGCCGGCAGGGGCAGCGACATGGTGTCGGAGTACAGGGGAGGGGAGGGAAGGGGGAGGAGGCCACGGCCGGCAGGGGGCCGCGATATGGTGTCGGAGTACAGGGGAGGGGAGGGAAGGGGGAGGAGGCCACGGCCGGCAGGGGCCGCGACATGGTGTCGGAGTACAGGGGAGGGGAGGGGCTGGGGGAGGAGGCCGTGGCCGGCAGGGGCAGCGACATGGTGTCGGAGTACAGGGGAGGGGAGGGGGAGGGGAGGGGAGGAGGCCACGGCCGGCAGGGGCCGCGATATGGTGTCGGAGTACAGGGGAGGGGAGGGGAGGGGAGGAGGCCACGGCCGGCAGGGGGCAGCGACATGGTGTCGGAGTACAGGGGAGGGGAGGGGCAGGGGGAGGAGGCCGTGGCCGGCAGGGGCAGCGACATGGTGTCGGAGTACAGGGGAGGGGAGGGGGAGGGGGAGGAGGCCACGGCCGGCAGGGCCGCGACATGGTGTCGGAGTACAGGGGAGGGGAGGGGAGGGGGAGGAGGCCACGGCCGTCAGGGGCCGCGACATGGTGTCGGAGTACAGGGGAGGGGAGGGGGAGGGGAGGGGAGGAGGCCACGGCCGGCAGGGGCAGCGACATGGTGTCGGAGTACAGGGGAGGGGAGGGGGAGGGGGAGGAGGCCACGGCCGGCAGGGGCCGCGACATGGTGTCGGAGTACAGGGGAGGGGAGGGGGAGGGGAGGGGAGGAGGCCACGGCCGGCAGGGGCAGTGACATGGTGTCGGAGTACAGGGGAGGGGAGGGGGAGGGGGAGGAGGCCACGGCCGGCAGGGGGCAGCGACATGGTGTCGGAGTACAGGGGAGGGGAGGGAAGGGGGAGGAGGCCGTGGCCGGCAGGGGGCAGCGACATGGTGTCGGAGTACAGGGGAGGGGAGGGGCTGGGGGAGGAGGCCGTGGCCGGCAGGGGGCAGCGACATGGTGTCGGAGTACAGGGGAGGGGAGGGAAGGGGGAGGAGGCCACGGCCGGCAGGGGGCCGCGACATGGTGTCGGAGTACAGGGGAGGGGAGGGAAGGGGGAGGAGGCCACGGCCGGCAGGGGCCGCGACATGGTGTCGGAGTACAGGGGAGGGGAGGGGGAGGGGAGGGGAGGAGGCCACGGCCGGCAGGGGCCGCGACATGGTGTCGGAGTACAGGGGAGGGGAGGGGGGAGGGGAGGGGAGGAGGCCACGGCCGGCAGGCGGCAGCGACATGGTGTCGGAGTACAGGGGAGGGGAGGGGAGGGGGAGGGGGAGGGGGAGGAGGCCACGGCCGGCAGGGGGCAGCGACATGGTGTCGGAGTACAGGGGAGGGGAGGGGCAGGGGGAGGAGGCCGTGGCCGGCAGGGGGCAGCGACATGGTGTCGGAGTACAGGGGAGGGGAGGGGCAGGGGGAGGAGGCCGTGGCCGGCAGGGGGCAGCGACATGTTGTCGGAGTACAGGGGAGGGGGAGGGGAGGAGGCCACGGCCGGCAGGGGCAGCGACATGGAGTCGGAGTACAGGGGAGGGGAGGGGAGGGGAGGGGGAGGAGGTCGTGGCCGGCAGGGGCAGCGACATGGTGTCGGAGTACAGGGGAGGGGAGGGGGAAGGGGAGGAGGCCACGGCCGGCAGGGGCAGCGACATGGTGTCGGAGTACAGAGGAGGGGAGGGGCAGGGGAGGAGGCCACGGCCGGCAGGGGGCAGCGACATGGTGTCGGAGTACAGGGGAGGGGAGGGGAGGGGGAGGAGGCCACGGCCGGCAGGGGGCCGCGACATGGTGTCGGAGTACAGGGGAGGGGAGGGGCAGGGGGAGGAGGCCACGGCCGGCAGGGGGCAGCGACATGGTGTCGGAGTACAGGGGAGGGGAGGGGTAGGGGGAGGAGGCCACGGCCGGCAGGGGGCAGCGACATGGTGTCGGAGTACAGGGGAGGGGATGGGCAGGGGGAGGAGGCCACGGCCGGCAGGGGGCAGCGACATGGTGTCGGAGTACAGGGGAGGGGAGGGGCTGGGGGAGGAGGCCGTGGCCGGCAGGGGGCAGCGACATGGTGTCGGAGTACAGGGGAGGGGAGGGAAGGGGGAGGAGGCCACGGCCGGCAGGGGGCCGCGACATGGTGTCGGAGTACAGGGGAGGGGAGGGAAGGGGGAGGAGGCCACGGCCGGCAGGGGCCGCGACATGGTGTCGGAGTACAGGGGAGGGGAGGGGGAGGGGAGGGGAGGAGGCCACGGCCGGCAGGGGCCGCGACATGGTGTCGGAGTACAGGGGAGGGGAGGGGGGAGGGGAGGGGAGGAGGCCACGGCCGGCAGGCGGCAGCGACATGGTGTCGGAGTACAGGGGAGGGGAGGGGAGGGGGAGGGGGAGGAGGCCACGGCCGGCAGGGGGCAGCGACATGGTGTCGGAGTACAGGGGAGGGGAGGGGCAGGGGGAGGAGGCCGTGGCCGGCAGGGGGCAGCGACATGGTGTCGGAGTACAGGGGAGGGGAGGGGCAGGGGGAGGAGGCCGTGGCCGGCAGGGGGCAGCGACATGTTGTCGGAGTACAGGAGAGGGGGAGGGGAGGAGGCCACGGCCGGCAGGGGCAGCGACATGGAGTCGGAGTACAGGGGAGGGGAGGGGAGGGGAGGGGGAGGAGGTCGTGGCCGGCAGTGGCAGCGACATGGTGTCGGAGTACAGGGGAGGGGAGGGGGAAGGGGAGGAGGCCACGGCCGGCAGGGGCAGCGACATGGTGTCGGAGTACAGAGGAGGGGAGGGGCAGGGGAGGAGGCCACGGCCGGCAGGGGGCAGCGACATGGTGTCGGAGTACAGGGGAGGGGAGGGGAGGGGGAGGAGGCCACGGCCGGCAGGGGGCCGCGACATGGTGTCGGAGTACAGGGGAGGGGAGGGGCAGGGGGAGGAGGCCACGGCCGGCAGGGGGCAGCGACATGGTGTCGGAGTACAGGGGAGGGGAGGGGTAGGGGGAGGAGGCCACGGCCGGCAGGGGGCAGCGACATGGTGTCGGAGTACAGGGGAGGGGATGGGCAGGGGGAGGAGGCCACGGCCGGCAGGGGGCAGCGACATGGTGTCGGAGTACAGGGGAGGGGAGGGGAGGGGGAGGAGGCCGTGGCCGGCAGGGGGCCGCGACATGGTGTCGGAGTACAGGGGAGGGGAGGGGGAGGGGGAGGAGGCCGTGGCTGGCAGGGGGCCGCGACATGGTGTCGGAGTGCAGGGGAGGGGAGGGGGAGGGGGAGGAGGCCGTGGCCGGCAGGGGGCAGCGACATGGTGTCGGAGTACAGGGAAGGGGAGGGGCAGGGGGAGGAGGCCGTGGCCGGCAGGGGCAGCGACATGGTGTCGGAGTACAGGGGAGGGGAGGGGGAGGGGGAGGCCGTGGCGGCAGGGGGCCGCGACATGGTGTCGGAGTACAGGGGAGGGGAGGGGCAGGGGGAGGAGGCCGTGGTCGGCAGGGGGCAGCAACATGGTGTCGGAGTACAGGGGAGGGGAGGGGGAGGGGGTAGGCCGTGGCCGGCAGGGGGCCGCGACATGGTGTCGGAGTACAGGGGAGGGGAGGGGAGGGGGAGGGGGAGGAGGCCGTGGCCGGCAGGGGGCAGCGACATGGTGTCGGAGTACAGGGGAGGGGAAGGGGAGGGAGGAGGCCGTGGCCGGCAGGGGGCAGCGACATGGTGTCGGAGTACAGGGAGGGGAGGGGAGGGGGAGGGGAGGGGAGGAGGCCACGGCCGGCAGGGGGCAGCAACATGGTGTCGGAGTACAGGGGAGGGGTGGGGAGGGGGAGGAGGCCGTGGCCGGCAGAGGGCAGCGACATGGTGTCGGAGTACAGGGGAGGGGAGGGGAGGGGGAGGGGGGAGGAGGCCGTGGCCGGCAGGGGGCAGCGACATGGTGTCGGAGTACAGGGGAGGGGAAGGGGAGGGGAGGAGGCCGTGGCCGGCAGGGGGCAGCGACATGGTGTCGGAGTACAGGGGAGGGGAGGGGGAGGGGGAGGAGGCCACGGCCGGCAGGGGGCCGCGACATGGTGTCGGAGTACAGGGGAGGGGAGGGGGAGGGTGAGGAGGCCGTGGCCGGCAGGGGGCCGCGACATGGTGTCTGAGTACAGGGGAGGGGAAGGGCAGGGGGAGGAGGCCGTGGCCGGCAGTGGGCTGCGACATGGTGTCGGAGTACAGGGGAGGGGAAGGGCAGGGGGAGGAGGCCGTGGCCGGCAGGGGGCAGCGACATGGTGTCGGAGTACAGGGGAGGGGAGGGGGGAGGGGGAGGAGGCCACGGCCGGCAGGGGGCCGCGACATGGTGTCGGAGTACAGGGGAGGGGAGGGGGAGGGGAGGGGGAGGAGGCCGTGGCCGGCAGGGGCAGCAACATGGTGTCGGAGTACAGGGGAGGGGAGGGGGAGGGGGGAGGCCGTGGCCGGCAGGGGGCAGCGACATGGTGTCGGAGTACAGGGGAGGGGAGGGGCAGGGGGAGGAGGCCGTGGCCGACAGGGGCAGCGACATGGTGTCGGAGTACAGGGGAGGGGAGGGGGAGGGGAGGAGGCCGTGGCCGGCAGGGGGCAGCGACATGGTGTCGGAGTACAGGGGAGGGGAGGGGGAGGGGGAGGAGGCCGTGGCCGGCAGGGGGCAGCGACATGGTGTCGGAGTACTGGGGAGGGGATGGGGAGGGGGAGGAGGCCGTGGCCGGCAGGGGGCAGCGACATGGTGTCGGAGTACAGGGCAGGAGAGGGGAGGGGGAGGAGGCCACGGCCGGCAGGGGGCAGCAACATGGTGTCGGAGTACAGGGGAGGGGAGGGGGAGGGGGAGGAGGCCGTGGTCGGCAGGGGGCAGCGACATAGTGTCGGAGTACAGGGGAGGGAGGGGCAGGGGGAGGAGGCCGTGGCCGGCAGGGGCCGCGACATGGTGTCGGAGTGCAGGGGAGGGGAGGGGCAGGGGGAGGAGGCCGTGGCCGGCAGGGGGCCGCGACATGGTGTCGGAGTACAGGGAGGGGAGGGGGAGGGGGAGGAGGCAGTGGCCGGCAGGGGCAGCGACATGGTGTCGGAGTACAGGGGAGGGGAGGGGCAGGGGAGGAGGCCACGGCCGGCAGGGGGCAGCGACATGGTGTCGGAGTACAGGGGAGGGGAGGGGCAGGGGGAGGAGGCCACGGCCGGCAGGGGGCAGCGACATGGTGTCGGAGTACAGGGGAGGGGAGGGGCAGGGGGGAGGAGGCCGTGGCCGGCAGGGGGCCGCGACATGGTGTCGGAGTACAGGGGAGGGGAGGGGGAGGGGGAGGAGGCCGTGGCCGGCAGGGGCAGCGACATGGTGTCGGAGTACAGGGGAGGGGAGGGGGAGGGGGAGGAGGCCCTGGCCGGCAGGGGGCCGCGACATGGTGTCGGAGTACAGGGGAGGGGAGGGGGATGGGGAGGAGGCCGTGGCCGGCAGGGGGCCGCGACATGGTGTCAGAGTACAGGGGAGGGGAGGGGGAGGGGAGGAGGCCGTGGCCGGCAGCGGGCCGCGACATGGTGTCGGAGTACAGGGGAGGGGAGGGGGAGGGGGAGGAGGCCGTCGCCGGTAGGGGCAGCGACATGGTGTCGGAGTACAGAGGAGGGGAAGGGCAGGGGGAGGAGGCCACGGCCGGCAGGGGGCCGCGACATGG
>JAXIVJ010014096.1:32500-35387 GCA_036785665.1 Chirona hameri | reverse complement strand
GATCCCACTTACATCAAGCGCCGCAATACACGTCATCCAGAACTGCACAGAATGGATCCCACTTACAATCAAGCACCGCAATACACGTCATCCAGAACTGCACGAATGACGAGGGCGAATATTTAACAGGCACAACGCCACTCGGTAAGCAACAACGCGAGAGATTCAAAATCAATGTGGCGACTACCACAACATATACTCCCCAAAGAATCTCACCACTGTTGGTGGCTGGTGCATTGCGATATCGCAGAGTTCAGTGTGATAATTGGTGCAGTGATCGACACTTACCAAGACGGAAGACAGATGTGTACAGGTATGTACATACATGCTCAATTAACGGGATACCTGTGTGATAGTTCCATGATCATATAGTGACTGACTCAACGTATCAATTCATGAGCCACGCTTCACGCTATTTACTGATAATAATGAAGACAGCAGTCACCGCTTCAAGATACTAGTTTACGCTGGCGAAAGAAAAGTTCACATCCGAGGGCATGTCGAGGGTATCACAGGACACAGTTGTAATATATTACTCCACGCCGGATCCAGCTGCAAGAAGCCAAATTTCTTCGGCATTAGAATCCGCTATAGGCAACGCAAACACGATTTCCTTCCGAAAACCACAGGAGAGTGCAACGTTGGATCGGGTATGCGCAGTGTAAACACAGACACAGTTACTGCCCAACACATCTCTGACATCACTGTACGACATCACTGTACAAGTGACAGAACACTCAGCAACCATCTGTGCATTATCTCTGCGGTGCCCATCTCCACGGTGTGCTGGGAGAGGGTGGTTCTCGCGGAGTGTGCTGAGGCCGTTGTGGTCATGCGACCACTCTCTGGTTCTCGGATTTGTGTTCTGAGGCCGTGTGTCCATGAGACCAACACTCTGAATGCGATGCTACAGCGTGTCCCTGGGACTAGTTTTCTGAGCATGCTGCCACGGCACGTTCATGAGAAGAGCCACTCGTCGCGTGTGTCTCCAAGGGAACCCTCCTGTTCCCCCCGCGGTGGTCGAGCGCCGGCCAGACACTCTTGGATCTTACTCGGCAGATAGAGATCCGTCAGGAAGGTGGGGTGGATCGCACTCAGACACTGGATCTCGCTTTTGGCCCGACGCCAGGATCTCACGGATCTGAGGAGCGAGCCCAGGCTGGAGGGATCGCAGCTGGAATACTGCTTTGGTACACAATTTATTGTGCTCAGCCATAGATTGTCTGTCCTACTCTTTACCAACGATCCGGAGGGACACAAGGCTTCAATCCGGAAGCGTACTTTATATTTGTCCTAGTTGTTATGGTCGGAGGCTGGGGAGGGATCGGTACTTCTGATGATTTAAATTCTCCGTATATACAATTGTGCACTTAATTCGGATGCAAACATTCAAACATAATTATATATATATATATATATATATATATATATATATTTATATTATATATTTATATATATATATATATATATATATTTATATATATATTTTTATAATATATATAAAATATTAATATATATATATATATATATATTATATATATAATATATATATATATCCCTACCTACCCTACCTACCTACCTCACCTACCTACCTACCTACCTACCTACCTACTACCCTACTACCTACCTACCTATCCTACCTACCTACCTACCTACCTCCTACCTACCCTACCTACCACCTACCTAGATAGCTAGATAGCTAGATAGCTAGATAGCTAGATAGCTAGATAGCTAGATAGCTAGATAGCATAGATAGCTAGAATAGCTAGATAGCTAGATAGCTAGATAGCTAGATAGCTAGATAGCTAGATAGATGAGCTAGATAGCTAGATAGGCTAGATAGCATAGATAAATAGATAGATAGCTAGATAGCTAGATAGATATATATGTATGTATGTATGTATGTATGTATGTATGTATGTAGTATGTCTGTATGTCTGTATGTCTGTATGTCTGTATGTCTGTATGTCGTATGTCTGTATGTTGTATGTCTGTATGTCTGTATGTCTGTATGTCTGTATGTCTGTATGTCTGTATGTCTGTATGTCTGTATGTCTGTATGTCTGTATGTCTTGTATGTCTGTATGTCTGTATGTCTGTATGTCTGTATGTCTGTATGTCTGTATGTCTGTATGTCTGTAGGTCTGTATGTCTGTAGGGTCTGTAGTCTGTAGTCTGTAGGTCTGATAGGTCTGTAGGTCTGTAGTCTGTAGGTTCTGTAGTCTGTAGGGTCTGTAGGTCCTGTGTAGGTCTGTAGGTCTGTAGGTCTGTAGGTCTGTAGGTCTGTAGGTCTGTAGGTCTGGTAAGGTCTGTAGGTCTGTAGGTGTCTGTAGGTCCTGTAGGTCTGTAGTCTGTAGGTCTGTCTAGGTCTGTAGGTCTGTAGGTCTGTAGGTCTGTAGGTCTGTAGGTCTGTAGGTCTGTAGGTCTGTAGGTCTTGTAGGTCTGTAGGTCTGTAGGGTCTGTAGGTCTGTAGTCTGTAGGTCTTGTAGGTCTGTAGGTCTGTAGGTCTGTATGTGGTCTGTAGGTCTGTAGGTCTGTAGGTCTGTAGGTCTGTAGGTCTGTAGGTCTGTAGAGTCTGTAGGTCTGTAGGTCTGTAGGTCTGTAGGTCTGTAGGTCTGTAGTCTAGTCTGTAGGTCTGTAGGTCTGTAGGTCTGTAGGTCTGTAGGTCTGTAGGTCTGTAGGTCTGTAGGTCGTGTAGGTCTGTAGGTCTGTAGGTCTGTAGGCTGTAGGTCTGTAGGTCTGTAGGTCTGTAAGGTCTGTAGGTCTGTAGCGTACTGTAGGTCTGGTAGGTCTGTAGGTCTGTAGGTCTGTAGGTCTGTAGGTCTGGTAGGTCTGTAGGTCTGTAGGTCTGTAGGTCTCCTGTGTAGGTCTGTAGGTCTGTAGGTCT
>JAXIVJ010014096.1:0-22500 GCA_036785665.1 Chirona hameri | reverse complement strand
TCAGAAAATCATTGTTTGTCCGAAATTTGTCCGAAAGCAGAAAAAGTGTTTGATGTGGAAATTAATTACCTGTGGCACACTTCCGTTTTTAATATAAAAAAGTAACTAAGTAATTTTCGCGACAAGCCATCCTTGGGCATTGGATGTCCGAAAATGTACAAAGAAATATGTTTATGTCCGTCCGAAAACCGAATCGTTCTTCGGACAAATTCAGAATTCCGAAAATTATTGTACAGATTGGCACCACTACAAAGCATGCGTTTCACAAGGGCTTTTATTCGTCCGGGTCCCTATTAGGTTTCCCTATCCGTTTTTTTAAATCCGACTCTTAGATCCAGTTTACGTACCCGACTTCCGTTTACCGTTCCCGTATTTGGTTACCAAATGGTTCCCGTATTTGGTTACCACATGGTTCACATATTTGGTTACCACATGGTTCCTGTATTTGGTTACCACATTTTTGCCTGTATTTGGTTACCACATAGTTCCTGTATTTGGTTACCACATGGTTATCGTATTTGGTTATCACATGGTTCCCGTATTTGGTTACCGCATGGCTCCCGTCTTTGGTTACCACATGGTTCCTGTATTTGGTTACCGCATTTGGTTACCACATGGTTCCCGTATTTTGTTATCGCATGACTCCCGTATTTGGTTACCACATGGTTCCTGTATTTGGTTACCACATGGTTCCTGTATTTGGTTACCGCATGGTTCCCGTATTTGGTTACCACATGGTTCCCGTATTTGGTTATCACATGGTTCCTGTATTTGGTTACCGCATGGCTCCCGTATTTGGTTACCACATGGTTCCTGTATTTGGTTACCACATGGTTCCTGTATTTGGTTACCACATGGTTTCCGTATTCGGTTACCGCATGGCACCTGTATTTCACTTCCATCTCAATGTGCTTACATCGCAATAGCCAGGGTAATGACTGTCAAAAACTCGAGTGCCCTCCCGACCTAGAAGAACTGCTCCACTGCGTGGTAATGGTGGCATGCTGCCACGGCACATTCTAGGCCACTTTTTACTCCGCTGCCCTCGGAGCGCCAACCATTCTGACTGTGCAACAACAAATGAACGGCCGGGAGGCATCATAGTCGCTGTGAGCATGACAGCTGCAAGCATGGTTTTCATTTCAAAGGTCATGAGATTGGCATCCCACCACTCCGACACGACCAATCGTTCATGTTTCCTGAATTAAAACACTCAATCATCAAACGGAGCCTCGCAACATACACCATTTAGGACATCATTTACAGTAGGGCACATCTCTGTAAATCTGCCTGTGTCTCCCTGTGTCTGTAGTAATGACCATTACCCGTGGGCGTTCCGGATAATACAGTATAATTCGACTTGTCTTTGTGACACTACTGAGCAGACATGCCAAAAGCGGAGACGCTGCCTGAGGCGTTTTAGATCAGCCGGCGGTAGAACAAACTCGTTACCTATCACATTTGGTGTAATAACGTGTTTCAACTTCCAACCCGCCGGCGCCGGGTGCCACACACCACACCCATTGACGCCGTGAATGCGAACACCGCAACCCATGGTCCTGTGCAGCCATCTCAAACCGTTCGGGGTGGGACATGATTCGGAATGTGTTTAATGTGAAATGAATCGAGCGGAGGTTGCCATCAACAGCAATGGTTTAGAACCGACGACAATTACGTAGCGTGTACACACTTAGCAGGTATGTACAGTGCTAAGTGCTGGCTTTATAAAATAATTCTGCCAGTGCCAACCTCAACATTCGAATTCATCGAGGTATAACACAACTCTCATTCGAAACCTACGTCCAACAGCAGGTTTGAACGTCATGTAAGCCATCACCGGCAAAACTTCAATACAACCTGTTCTTTCTTCACCATGACATGACATAAAGGGATGGTAACTTTCTCAGTGCTTGTCATCCAGATGGTAGACCGGTGTTGCTCCGCTGGCTCGGGAGCCGAACCCACCTGATCGGGGAATCTCCAGCCGTAGTTCCCCTACCGAATCACTTAAACGGGGTATCCCTTCTGACCCACCTGATCGGGCAATCTCCAGCCGTAGTTCCCCTACCGAATCACTTAAACGGGGTATCCCTTCTGACCCACCTGATCGGGGAATCTCCAGCCGTTTCCCCTACCGAATCACTTAAACGGGATATCCCTTCTGACCCACCTGATCTGGGAATCTCCAGCTGTAGTACCCTACCGAATCACTTAAACGGGAATCCCTTCTGACCCACCTGATCGGAGAATCTCCAGCTGTAGTACACCTACTTTATCACCTAAGCAGGGTATTCCTTCTGACCCACCTGATCGGGGAATCTCCAGCTGCAGTACCCCTACTGAATCACCTAAGCAGGGTATCCCTTCTGACCCACCTGATCGGGGAATCTTCAGCTGCAGTACCCCTACTGAATCACCTAAGCAGGGTATTCCTTCTGACCCACCTGATCGGGGAATCTCCAGCTGCAGTACCCCTACTGAATCACCTAAGCAGGGTATCCCTTCTGACCCACCTGATCGGGGAATCTCCAGCTGCAGTACCCCTACTGAATCACCTAAGCAGGGTATCCCTTCTGACCCACCTGATCGGGGAATCTCCAGCTGTAGTACCCCTACTTTATCACCTAAGCAGGGTATTCCTTCTGACCCACCTGATCGGGGAATCTCCAGCTGCAGTACCCCTACTGAATCACCTAAGCAGGGTATCCCTTCTGACCCACCTGATCGGGGAATCTCCAGCTGCAGTACCCCTACTGAATCACCTAAGCAGGGTATTCCTTCTGACCCACCAGATCGGGGAATCTCCAGCTGCAGTACCCCTACTGAATCACCTAAGCAGGGTAGCCCTTCTGACCCACCTGATCGGGGAATCTCCAGCTGCAGTACCCCTACTGAATCACCTAAGCAGGGTATCCCTTCTGACCCACCTGATCGGGGAATCTCCAGCTGCAGTACCCCTACTGAATCACCTAAGCAGGGTATTCCTTCTGACCCACCAGATCGGGGAATCTCCAGCTGCAGTACCCCTACTGAATCACCTAAGCAGGGTATCCCTTCTGACCCACCTGATCGGGGAATCTCCAGCTGTAGTACCCCTACTGAATCACCTAAGCAGGGTATCCCTTCTGACCCACCTGATCGGGGAATCTCCAGCTGCAGTACCCCTACTGAATCACCTAAGCAGGGTATTCCTTCTGACCCACCAGATCGGGGAATCTCCAGCTGCAGTACCCCTACTGAATAACCTAAGCAAGGTATTCCTTCTGACCCACCGGATCGGGGAATCTCCAGCTGCAGTACCCCTACTGAATCACCTAAGCAGGGTATCCCTACTGACCCATCTCACTGGCGGCCCCAGACGGCCAATAGGGGGGGGGGGGGGGGCATCGGCGGTCCGGCGTTATGGGATCTGTGATAGCCAAACACGTCAATTTGGAGACATTTATTCAAATCATTTGAAGATCCCTTTCCCAAATAACAATGCGTCTTATTGATTATTTCCCTAACAGCTATGAGTCACTTTCGCCCTTGGCCTTACACTGTCAACTTTTGTTCATTCGTTCGTTGTATCCTATTATTTATTTTAAGAACTGATGCAATTTTAACATGTAACTTTGCGAGATGAAAGTCCATCATCCTATTATGCCAAATGGTTTAAAACGTTCCGTTAAATTATTCGGTGTTCCCAAATTTTAACCTATGTAACTGGAGAAAATGTTTAGTTTTTAAGAACACTTAGCGCTATGACGTACTATTGCACCAGATGCTGAGTCTGGTTATGCCTTTATAAGGTTGGCAGTTCGGTTTTAACTCAAATCCAAAATTTGAGCAATGATAAATTAATTCGACATTATATATAAGTTCAGTTTGATCGCTTATACACGCACGGATGGGGGTCGGGTAACCCCCCCCCCTCGTTAGGTTTTTCGTGAATAGCAGAATAAAGGCGGCGCGCAGCACCACCAAATTTGGCCTGTTAGGGCATGAATTACACACATTGTATGACCTTTTTAACCTCAAGTTATCTCAGGTCAGGTCAACAGGTCACGTCAAGTGACTCAACCTCCAAACAAGTTTTTGAAAGTTTGTGGTCGTGCCAAAGCTACAGTGTTTGATCGAGCGGTTTGAAAGTCACCGGATTTCATTAAGTCATAAGTGCCTATAATTAGTTTATCTCGGATTTGGTTACATTGGTGACATAAGGTCAGGTCAATTTCGTGACCTCCCATTATAAGTCAATGTTGGAAAATTAAAAGGCGTATAAATCCATAGGAAATGGCTAAAGTTGACCAGTTTCCATAGATACACCATTATTGTGCCAAATACAAAGACCCATGCCACATTTTTGGTATTTTACCTCTATGCGGTCAACTCAGGTGACCCCGAGGTCACGTGTTTTTTTCTTCAATAACTCTTTACGAAATCAAGTTGGAGCAATACGATTTTCACCACCGTGGTTGGCTCGTCAATACGCATCGATCGATGTACATTGTACAGTTTGACTTTGAAGAAACTGAACCGACCTCGGCCAAGTCATACCATTTTTTTTTGTATGACCTAACTAGGTCACCCGATATACCATTCGGTACGTCTCGATGAGAGAAACTCAATGGTGAAAACTGTATTGCTTTATCATGATACTGTCAAAAGTGATTCCTTAAAATAATTAGGCGATTTTGTGCATGCTTCAAGTTCAATAGCCTCTGCTGACCTAACTATTGACCTAAGGTCAAATCTGATGAAACCCCAGTGCCAACGCATTCAATTCTCTTTAGAATGTTTTTTTCGGGCACTAGATCTTTTAGTTCTCGAGATATAGACGGCTTCCTTAAGAATATAGGGCCGAAACTTGACCTTCGGTGACCTCTGGTGACCTCAATATTGACGTGACCTAAAAATGACTTCAGTACTTCCGATTGAGCTTGTCTGGAGCTGTCTAACACTTTTTTTCGCTTGTCGCTACATTGCGTGGTTTTCAAGATCTTAGGGTATTTGCCCCCATCGGTTCGAAGTTGGTGTGGACCCCCCCCCCCCCCCCCCCGTCGATTCGAAGTTGGCGTGTACCCCCGTCGGTACGAAGTTGGTGTGGACCCCCGTCGGTAACCGGGTTATCCCGCGAGTAACTGGGGTATATTTCATAATGCGACTTACTGGGGGGGGGGGGCTATTTTTTGCCCCCCCCCCTCGGATCTTCGGATCTCCGGAACTACTCGACCGAATGTAATAATTCAAACGGCATTCGATAGCCCTGGGAAATGTATCGAGGGAAAAATAATATTGTTGACCTCGGGTCACCGATAACGTCACAGGTCAGGTCAAGTACAACATGTTTGACCGTGTCAAAAGGTCTCGATGGATGGAATTGTCGCGCAAAATTGCGATATTAAACGCATAAGCTGTCGATAAATCGGTATGGTTCGTGTGTCTGACACTTCTAAGTACCTTTCTAAGCTGTTTATGACATTGGGTCAGGTCAAGGTCATCCGAGGTCACGAGGTCAAACTGCAGATTACGGTCATTAGGCGTTGTAACACATGTTTATGGGTTTGTTTTTCGTCTAGAACGCGTGAAATGACATTAGAACATTGTTTGTGCCATATAAATAGAAGTAAAAAGCAGAAATGGAAATGCGTTTTTTATGCATAGTAATGCTGTGAGAGGTGGTCGATTTTTGTCATTTAAAGGTCATAACTCAGTCATTTTCGAAGATATCGACTTCAAATTTGGTACGCATATTTACCGCACACGTCGCGATCACATATATTCCGGTTTTTGGATAATTCTGATTTTGTCTTGAAATAAAAAAAAAATGTATTTGGATTTCTCAAAATTTTGAATTGTGGGAAAAGGTCATTATTTCCCTTTAATTTACATTTATCAATTTCTAATTTTGAGGTTTTCTGAAGAGTAAAATCGCTGTTCTGGACGTGGTAAATCCGAGGTAATTCACTTGACCTGGAAGGTCATCCGTTGACCTGAAACCTAAAAATCGCATACTGTTAGATTCCTCTCATGACAGGCAGCATGCTGGTTCTTACCGCATTGCTCTAAGTTGCTTGGTTTGGAAGTTAACAGGGGGCCTGTCAGCCCCCCCGCAGGGCGAAGGTGAAAAAAGCTCCCGTAGGGCGAGGGTTAACGTCGGTTTTTATTATTCATATAAAACGAAAATTTAGGCCACTTGCCATTCACTCGTAATGTTAAAACTCGTGCAGGGATTTCAATCGGTGGGTAGAGGCTATCGTGAAAGGGTGGAGCTAAAATCTGACGTCAGAACTCCGCACTGGCGAACCTTGAACCGGCGCTGTTCGACCCGTGACCGGTCGGTTGTGAGTGGTGGGCGGAGTCGTGGGCGGGACTACAGTGCGACCAGGCGTTAGCCTCTATCCGAGCTCGCATTATCTTTATCACTAATGCGCGGTGCCCATATGGACCAACAGAGATGGGAACGTTGGAAAACGGGAGAAAGCGGCGGTCTGGTGATTTTTGCGCAAGGATTGAACATCGCTAGATTTGGCAACACCGTCAACATTCCAATTTCGATCTGGCAACATGGGGCGATATCGTCAGGGGATCGTCCGAAAACTCCGCTTTCGACAAATGCGGCGCGGTTGGAACTGGAAGAGTATATCGATAAGGATAGGCTATCGGGACATATTTCCTTTTTTCGTCATCTTTGGTGGCCCAAAATAAGCAAAAAGGAAGCTTTTGGTGGCCCAAAATGAACAAAAAGGAAGCTTTGTGTCTCCTTTTGCTTTTGGAGTGTGGTGACTCGTGAGGGCGATGAAGATGGTCGAGATGGATCATGTTGCTGGTTGGGCTTCGGCTGCAACGGCAGACCACCACATTCAGGCAGCCTATCACACCTGCAGAGAGGCTGGCATTGACTGTGAGGTGAGTAACCAACCTATCATTAATGGATTGATGTACAAGTTAAAGGAAATAGTTCACCTTCGGATTTTTTTTTCAGAACACGATTTTATTATATTTTTTAATAGTTTTTTTTTCTTTTTAAAAATGGTCCTACATCGCGCCAATTCAGGATAGAAAGTTGTAAATTATTGATTTTATGGTGTGCGTTATTGGTCTGCGAATGCTCCATGGCAGTGCTGGCACTTTCAGACGGTACGGTACATCATATATGCGCCGTATTCCATCGCCAAAAAGTCAAATATCTTCGTCTGGAGAGTCTTTTCAGCCAAGAAAAGTTCCAGATAAGGATTTCTCAACACGGGCTACAAAACTGCTATTTCAGTTCAAAACCCATGTTGAAGGTGAACTATTTCCTTTAAGGGACTCCATCAACTATGTAACACATTTTGTCAATTTTGCCCTCCGTTCGTTGTTTCCATTCATGGGTGGTCTGAGGCTATAATCAGTGATCCTGGTATAAGATACAATTTAAACAAATAACTAGATGTGGACTGCTATTGATGTGACAGATATTTGTGGTTCTCTTTCTATGCAGGTACCTTGCAAGTGGCAAGTGGCCAGAGCCAGCGGGATATAGCAAGGTCCTTCCGGGTTGGACGAGCCACACCAAGCAATATCATCAAGGTCTGTGCGTTGGGATGAGCTGGCAACGAATGAGATGAAGCCGCCAACGCAGGAAGGCTGGCTGGCCATTGCCAAAGAGTTTGGGGAGAGGTGGCACTTCCACACCGCTTGGGTATGTAAGCACAAATGTTCCCTGCCCAGTGCCATGTTGTAACAAAGGTTGATTTTCACCTGTTTATAAAGTCTTGGAATAGGTGTTGTAATTTTACATTGATAGCTGTACCTGTCTGGTGGCTGAGCAGTACGCTGAGCGGTACAGTGAGCTGTACGGCGTACACTGAGCAGTACGCCTAGCTGTACGGCGTACGCTGAGCTGTACGGTGTACGCCGAGATGCTGAGCTGTGCGCTGAGCTGTACGGCGTACGCTGAGATGTGTGCTGAGCTGTGCGCTGAGCTGTGCGCTGAGCTGTGCGCTGAGCTGTGCGCTGAGCTGTACGGCGTACGCTGAGATGTGTGCTGAGCTGTGTGCTGAGCTGTACGGCGTACGCTGAACAGTATGCTGAGCTTTGCGCTGAGCTGTGCACTGAGCTGTACAGTGAGCTGTATGCTGAGCCAACCTTGGAATTTTTGCCATTTTCTGGACTTTTGGGGTAAAACAAATCATGAATCTCTTCATTTTTTGTTCTTGGAATTTAGCGTACACTGAGCGTACACTGAGCAGTACGCTGAGCGTACTGCAGTACACTGAGCAGTACGCTGAGCGTACTGCAGTACACTGAGCGTACACTGAGCAGTATGCTGAGCTGTACGGCGTATGCTGAACAGTACGCTGAGCTGTGCGCTGAACTGTATGGCGTACGCTGAGCTGTACGGTGTACGCTGAGCTGTACAGTGAGCTGTATGCTGAGTCAACCTTGGAATTTTGGCCATTTTCGGGACTTTTGGGGTAAAACAAATAATGAATCTTCATTTTTGGTTCTTGGAATTTGCTCTTTTCACCTGATCTAACCAACATTGTAGCGAAAATAAAATTACATTTTCCTCAAGGATTTAATATCTATTACAAATCAGGAATTTTTACTTTCCAAGTACCAATCCAGTCTGATGGTACCAGTCCAGTGGTACCAGTGACCAGTCTGATGTTTATAGCGCAGGTGTAGTAACATATTTCATACTATATCTAATAGCATTGTGCTGTATCTGGTTTCAGGTGCGATAGATGGCAGGCACATCAATGTCCACCGACTCGCTGTCCTACATCGGCCCGGACGACCGTGGACGTCGAGCACGACGGCCAGTTGCGAAGAGGCGCGTGACGGTTGCAGTCGGAGGCAGCTGGCGCGCTCGGGTGCCCCCGACGGCTCGGCTCCAACAACACTGCTCTGGACGCTATGGCGCTGAGGGATCGATTCGCGGATTAGTTATCGTCACCGGCGGGGCAGTACCCTGGCAGGATCCCGTGGTCCGTCGCGGTGAGCTGGGCATTTCAGAGTGATGTCAAAAGTCGGAGTGGCCTAGCTGGCGCTGAAGCTGCTGCCGTCCGTGGTCTTCTCAAAACGGGATGGGCGCTACGCCGTTGTGACTGTGCGTGACTGTGCCGCCGGCGGCGGCGCGCGGTCAAGTACAGCGGCAGCGCTGAGGTCGGCTGCTGGTTCGACAGCGCTCGGCGCCCGCGGTGCCGCCACCGGCCGTCGGTGCAGCCAGCCTGGCTCCACTGCCGCGAGCAGGCCCGTCACGTGCTGAAGCTGGGGCTTGCTGCTGATGGCTAGGACTGGTTTTGCTAATTGTTCGTACCTGAGTAGATGACGTTGAGTAGCGTCGAACGTTGCGTTACGGCATGAATGCGTGAAATCGTGTTATCGTTTTGAAGACTCAGGAGGGCAGGAGTTTGCTCGCTAACACAATAAATGCGTTGATGTTATGAAAAACAGTGTTTATTGAGCGTACAAACAGGGCACAGCACAACAACGATCAATGCACTGGATTATCAGTGAACGGAAAGACTCACTAACTGGGTATCTTGGCAGTAATAAGCTCGCATGAATAAGTCCTCCTGAATCTCGCACTCGCGCTGGGGCGCGCCTTGCGCCATTCATATTTGTGTTGTGTACCATTTCAATTTGGAGTTCATCCTGCTCTTCATCATCTGAAAACAAGTGGGTGGGAACTGGTGTAAGGTATTTAAATGCACATCAATTGGGGGGGGGGGAGGGGTAACAGTTTGAAAATGGCAAATTGTTGATGAAAATGTAGCATGAAGTGAAAAGTGTGACCAGTTTTAATGAAGTTGCCTTGCAATATCAATATCAGACGGTGTATTGATTCGACACTGATTGAATCGAGATTGGAATTGTTCAATCAAAATTCATTGAATCATCACAAATTATTGACCCACGACCAGATCTTTTGATTCGTGAATCGTGATTGAATCAAAACCCGCATCAAATCAAGGCTGATTGAATAAAAATATTTAAAGATTCTTAACAATACAAGTACACTGGTAAATTGTGCAAATACATGCAGTCCCAGTGGCTACATTCATTTATACTAAAATACTATTTCTGTAACAATGTTTTAATGATCATATTATATATGCATGTTAATATTTGTATTGATTTGACATACATTCACCTCATATATTTAAACGTTGAATCAAACGTGAATCGATTAAAATATTTGTTTTGATTCTTTGAATCGGAAGGAATCAATTCTCAAAATTGTATCTGTGAATCAAACAGTGATTGAACCATTCAAATTCAAAAATGAATCATGATTGAATCATTCTAAAAAAGTTGAATCAATAACCAGTCGGAATTTATATCATTAACCTATAGGTAAATTATATTAAAATAATCAAATTGAGCTTGAGCCATTGGAATAGCATCAGGATTCTGATTCATCAGAAGCAAATGTTTGGCTTCAACCATATTCAAATTTGAATTAACCTTCAACATTCAAATCAAACTCAAATAACCAAATGTACCCACCTCGATTATGTAGAAGAAAATACAAGCAGGAAACTTCACTTCCAACAGCAGGACAGATGGAACCGACAATAACGGACAAGAAAGTTCAACATTGTCCAACTTTTGCGCACCTCTCTACGTTCCGCATACGCGAACAAAATGGTGTGAGAACGTCACCAAACCGCACGAAAGCGCCACCCCGAAAACGCGTCAAATCGCCGGTGCCCATATCCACCGCCAGAAGTCGTAAAGTGTCAGCTGACTGCGCTTCGGTTATCCGCCGCTCTCTCCCGTTTCCGCGCGTTTGCTCACGTTACGACATCTAGCGGTCCATATGGGCACCGCGCATAAGAGTGAATGGAAGGTTCCTGAAATTTTCGTTTGACACTAACCAACCTTTATAATAAAATTAGCGCAGGGCCTGCAACGTTCATTGCGAGAAATTTGCTCACGCCAGTTGATGCATTCAAAAGTTATCGCCGAACATTAGGGCCCCAAGCGGTCTGCCGTTCACAGTAGTTCCAATGACTGGGCAGATCAGTGCCGACCTTGACGAACTTGAGCACCAAGTGCAGTGTATGTTAGCTAGGCACAAGGGAGTAGTAGTATTGTGTGGAGCCTTTAACCTGAACATCTTGAACCAATCGCCTGACTCACCTGGCAACAGATTCCGCCGGCTTCTGACTACCTATGGTCTGTATATCTGTAATGCCACTCAGCCCACGTACAGCCCGGCCAAAACGCTGCTCGATGTCATCATCACTAATAGGCAGGAAACAGTGACACGTAGCGGGGTGACTAAATGCCATTATAGTCCCCACAATTTCTCCCGAGTTGTGCTTGGCATTTCGAGGGCCAATCGTAAGCCAATGTATGTGACATCTAGGTGCATCGACCGCATTCCGTTCGATGAGTTCAATGTCGCGTTGTTGTATTCTCCTTGGGACGGTGGGTTTGTGCAGCGGACGCCGCAAGACAAGTGGAACTGTTTCCTACATACCTTCACGCCGCTGCTAAACTCTGTCCAGTCCGAACCATCAAACTCCGCAATCTTGACGCCCCGGCCGTGTCGGTTGGCACAGCGCGCCTTATGCAGCAGCGCCGCGGGGCACTGGCGCGTGCTGACCGGGAGGCCTATAAGACCGTGAACTCGCAGGTGCGCGCAGCCATACGGCGGGACAGCCGCGAACACATCCGCCAGCGTATGTCCGAAGTCGGCAGATCGGGGATGTGGCGATGCCTGAGGCAAGTGGTAGGCACTAAGGTCACGGCCTCCGCCGCACCCGAGGTAGACCCAGACACTCTGAACAGGTATTGTGTTAGCGTCGGTGCCAATACGGCCGCCAGTGTGGTGGGTGTGAGAGAGGCTACGCCGGTGAGACTACCGCGAGTTATGACGTGCTCGTTCAGCCTAGAGCCCGTCACACTCGAGGAACTGTGGAGCACCGTGTGCATAATGAAAGCCTCTAATTCATGCGGAGAGGACGGCGTTAGCGTCAAGCTGATTCAGAGATGTTTCAGATATATCGGACATGTACTCTTAGACGTGGTCAACAGCAGCCTAACAACCGGACAGGTTCCGGAGTCATGGAAACATGCGATAGTGTCACCTCTGCCAAAGACCAACGATCTTAGCGACCCTACCAAATTTCGTCCAATATCAGTTGTTCCCGCCATCTCTAAAATCCTTGAGCGGGTCGTCCACAGTCAACTAAATGCTTACTTTACCCGTCACGAGCTGTACTCGCACTCGCAGCATGGCTATCGCGCGCATCACTCTACGGAGACAGTTCTGACAGAAGTTAGTGACAAAATTATATCTGCCATGGACCGGGGCGAGATTTCACTGCTTGTCCTGATTGATTTATCGCGCTGTTTCGACGTCATTGATCATAGTGTACTCTTAGACAAGCTGCGACTTTACAACATTGATACCACATGGTTTGAGAACTACCTGCGAGGTCACACGCAGCAGGTCAAGGTTAGGGACAGTGACGGAAAGGTTAAACGCTCGACTACTCTGCCCAATGACATGGGTGTGTATCAGGGAACTTCACTTGGCCCGCTGTTGTTCTCCGTGTTTTCAAATGACCTAGCACTGCATTCTCATGAGTCATGGCGCATCCATCTTTCAATACGCGGACGATACGCAGGTTTTGGTCTCGGGTCGGAAACGTGATATTCTCGCTCTCATTGCAAGGATGGAACTCTGGCCTGGCCTGGCTCTGGCTCTGGCCACTCTCTCGGAATGGTTTTCATCGCATTCTATGAAAGTGAACGCCGACAAGACGCAGTTAATAGTTTTCGGTACAAAAGCCATGCTGCGTAGCTTTCCGGAAGTAAGACTCAGATTTGGCGCATCGCTCGTCTCCGAAAGCCGAACTGTGAAAAATCTGGGACTAGTTATGGACAGGTTTTTGACCTTTGATACTCACATTGATCAGCTGGTGGGAAAGTGCACGGGGATGCTTTTAGCCTTATCTCATGCCAAACATTGCCTGCCATCCGACATCATCGCGTCTCTGGTCACATCTCTAGTCGTGTCACATATCAGATACTGCATATCCATCTACGGTACTTACGGACTGGCCCAGAGACATAGGATACAGAAGGTGCTGAACTTCTGCGCACGTGTCGTATGTGGCAGACGTAAATATGACCACATATCTGCCGACTACAAACAGCTTGGGTGGCTCAACGCGGAACAGCTAACCATGTACCATCGCGTGTGCCTCATTCAGAAAGTACGTACCACTGGACTCCCGGTTGGTATTGCCGAACACCTCGTCACCAGCGACCACCAACACAGCACCAGAACACGCGGTTAGCTACAGCGACCCAGTGCTAAATCGAACGCAGGTGTTCGTAGACTGTGTTTAGCGGTGCTGATATGCACAACAGACTACCGTAGGACATCCGCGAAGTAGGACTCACCAGTTTTAAGACTCGGGTGATTGACTGGCTGCTCCGCGATGCTGGCTAGGCGCTGATGAGTGTGTGTGGCGAGTGTGTGTGGCGAGTGTGTGTGGCGAGTGTGTATGGCGGGTGTGAATGGCGGGTGTGTGTGGGTCTGTGATTTACATTAAAATGTCCAAGCTTTTACCATATTGACGTGCGACTTGGAAAAGCCACGCTCGCTGTGGAAGGGTTGCCAAATACATGTCTATGTCTATGGGCCTTCAGCCTCGAGAAGGGGCCCCTGACGTCCCAGGAGGGAACCATGTCCCCCTTGGCCCTCCTTGGCTACGCCCATGGTCCTTATACTGACAAGGGTATCACAAGACAAGCAAATACCAGGGTCAGCAGTTAATCACAATACTGCAATTGCAGTATGAAAAACAAATTGAAATGATTGATCTTTTCCTTAGAACTGTTTTACCAGTTTTGCTTCTACCTACCGTTTAGCCAGACAGAAAGATCGAATCGTTTGCTGTTTCTCTTTTCATGATGGCGGCTTGTCAATTGAATTCGACTCAACTATTATAGTATCCACCGCTCCAAATATATATTTCCAAGCACATAAGTACATCGACAAAGAAGCTGATGCACGAGCTCATGATTGCAACTTGCGTGCCATGCCACTTCCGCAAAAGAAAGGAAAAACGCGGCAACTACGCAGTCGTGACGTTTTCTTGAAACATAATGTTGCCTTGTTGCAAGTACATGAATGTAGTGTTGTTTTCATTTTTTAACTTTGGCAAAATTCGCATTCTCCTGTACTTACAGCTTCATGACGTTGCGAGGAGGGAACACTTTCGTGACTGGAAAGGGGCAAAATCGTCAAATTTTAAAATGTTAAAACAGGTCCTGATCGGTACTAGCTAAAGTGGGGGCCAAAAGGCAATATGGCCCCACCTTTGAGAGCCAGGGGGCATGGCCCCCATGGCCCCCTCTGCGGCCGCCAGTGACCCACCTGAGCGGGGAATCTCCAGCTGCAGTACCTCGGTGGGTCGGACTCCGAGCCAGATCAGACCAGGCGTGGTAAGACGGTCCGACTCGCGGGCCCGCGCCTGCAGATCAGACCAGGCATGGTAAGACGGTCCGACTCGCGGGCCCGGGCCTGCAGATCAGACCAGGCGTGGTAAAACGGTCCGACTCGCGGGCCCGGGCCTGCAGATCAGACCAGGCGTGGTAAGACGGTCCGACTCGCGGGCCCGGGCCTGCAGATCAGACCAGGCGTGGTCCGACTCGCGGGCCCGGGCCTGCAGATCAGACCAGGCATGGTAAGACGGTCCGACTCGCGGGCCCGGGCCTGCAGATCAGACCAGGCGTGGTAAGACGGTCCGACTCGCGGGCCAGGGCCTGCAGATCAGACCAGGCGTGGTAAGACGGTCCGACTCGCGGGCCCGGGCCTGTAGATCAGACCAGGCGTGGTAAGATGGTCCGACTCGCGGGCCCGGGCCTGTAGATCAGACCAGGCATGGTAAGACGGTCCGACTCGCGGGCCCGGGCCTGTAGATCAGACCAGGCGTGGTAAGATGGTCCGACTCGCGGGCCCGGGCCTGCAGATCAGACCAGGCGTGGTAAGATGGTCCGACTCGCGGGCCCGGGCCTGCAGATCAGACCAGGCGTGGTAAGACGGTCCGACTCGCGGGCCCGGGCCTGCAGATCAGACCAGGCATGGTAAGATGGTCCGACTCGCGGGCCCGGGCCTGCAGATCAGAACAGGCGTGGTCCGACTCGCGGGCCCGGGCCTGCAGATCAGAACAGGCGTGGTCCGACTCGCGGGCCCGGGCCTGCAGATCAGACCAGGCATGGTAAGATGGTCCGACTCGCGGGCCCGGGCCTGCAGATCAGACCAAGCGTGGTAAGACGGTCCGACTCGCGGGCCCGGGCCTGCAGATCAGACCAGGCATGGTAAGATGGTCCGACTCGCGGGCCCGGGCCTGCAGATCAGACCAGGCGTGGTCCGACTCGCGGGCCCGGGCCTGCAGATCAGAACAGGCGTGGTCCGACTCGCGGGCCCGGGCCTGCAGATCAGACCAGGCATGGTAAGACGGTCCGACTCGCGGGCCCGGGCCTGCAGATCAGACCAGGCATGGTAAGACTCGCGGGCCCGGGCCTGCAGATCAGACCAGGCATGGTAAGATGGTCCGACTCGCGGGCCCGGGCCTGCAGATCAGACCAAGCGTGGTAAGACGGTCCGACTCGCGGGCCCGGGCCTGCAGATCAGACCAGGCATGGTAAGACTCGCGGGCCCGGGCCTGCAGATCAGACCAGGCATGGTAAGACTCGCGGGCCCGGGCCTGCAGATCAGACCAGGCATGGTAAGACGGTCCGACTCGCGGGCCCGGGCCTGCAGATCAGACCAGGCATGGTAAGATGGTCCGACTCGCGGGCCCGGGCCTGCAGATCAGACCAGGCATGGTAAGACTCGCGGGCCCGGGCCTGCAGATCAGACCAGGCATGGTAAGACTCGCGGGCCCGGGCCTGCAGATCAGACCAGGCATGGTAAGATGGTCCGACTCGCGGGCCCGGGCCTGCAGATCAGACCAAGCGTGGTAAGACGGTCCGACTCGCGGGCCCGGGCCTGCAGATCAGACCAGGCATGGTAAGACGGTCCGACTCGCGGGCCCGGGCCTGCAGATCAGACCAGGCGTGGTAAGACGGTCCGACTCGCGGGCCCGGGCCTGCAGATCAGACCAGGCGTGGTAAGATGGTCCGACTCGCGGGCCCGGGCCTGCAGATCAGACCAGGCATGGTAAGATGGTCCGACTCGCGGGCCCGGGCCTGCAGATCAGCCCAGGCATGGTAAGATGGTCCGACTCGCGGGCCCGGGCCTGCAGATCAGACCAGGCATGGTAAGATGGTCCGACTCGCGGGCCCGGGCCTGCAGATCAGACCAGGCGTGGTAAGACGGTCCGACTCGCGGGCCCGGGCCTGCAGATCAGACCAGGCGTGGTCCGACTCGCGGGTCCGGGCCTGCAGATCAGACCAGGCATGGTAAGACGGTCCGACTCGCGGGCCCGGGCCTGCAGATCAGACCAGGCGTGGTAAAACGGTCCGACTCGCGGGCCCGGGCCTGCAGATCAGACCAGGCGTGGTAAGACGGTCCGACTCGCGGGCCCGGACCTGCAGATCAGACCAGGCGTGGTCCGACTCGCGGGCCCGGGCCTGCAGATCAGACCAGGCGTGGTAAGATGGTCCGACTCGCGGGCCCGGGCCTGCAGATCAGACCAGGCGTGGTCCGACTCGCGGGCCCGGGCCTGCAGATCAGACCAGGCGTGGTCCGACTCGCGGGCCCGGGCCTGCAGATCAGAACAGGCGTGGTCCGACTCGCGGGCCCGGGCCTGCAGATCAGAACAGGCGTGGTCCGACTCGCGGGCCCGGGCCTGCAGATCAGACCAGGCATGGTAAGATGGTCCGACTCGCGGGCCCGGGCCTGCAGATCAGACCAAGCGTGGTAAGACGGTCCGACTCGCGGGCCCGGGCCTGCAGATCAGACCAGGCATGGTAAGATGGTCCGACTCGCGGGCCCTGGCCTGCAGATCAGACCAGGCGTGGTAAGACGGTCCGACTCGCGGGCCGGGCCTGCAGATCAGACCAGGCGTGGTCCGACTCGCGGGCCCGGGCCTGCAGATCAGACCAGGCATGGTAAGATGGTCCGACTCGCGGGCCCGGGCCTGCAGATCAGACCAGGCGTGGTCCGACTCGCGGGCCCGGGCCTGCAGATCAGAACAGGCGTGGTCCGACTCGCGGGCCCGGGCCTGCAGATCAGACCAGGCATGGTAAGACGGTCCGACTCGCGGGCCCGGGCCTGCAGATCAGACCAGGCATGGTAAGGCTCGCGGGCCCGGGCCTGCAGATCAGACCAGGCATGGTAAGATGGTCCGACTCGCGGGCCCGGGCCTGCAGATCAGACCAAGCGTGGTAAGACGGTCCGACTCGCGGGCCCGGGCCAGCAGATCAGACCAGGCATGGTAAGACTCGCGGGCCCGGGCCTGCAGATCAGACCAGGCATGGTAAGACTCGCGGGCCCGGGCCTGCAGATCAGACCAGGCATGGTAAGATGGTCCGACTCGCGGGCCCGGGCCTGCAGATCAGACCAAGCGTGGTAAGACGGTCCGACTCGCGGGCCCGGGCCTGCAGATCAGACCAGGCATGGTAAGACGGTCCGACTCGCGGGCCCGGGCCTGCAGATCAGACCAGGCGTGGTAAGACGGTCCGACTCGCGGGCCCGGGCCTGCAGATCAGACCAGGCGTGGTAAGATGGTCCGACTCGCGGGCCCGGGCCTGCAGATCAGACCAGGCATGGTAAGATGGTCCGACTCGCGGGCCCGGGCCTGCAGATCAGACCAGGCATGGTAAGATGGTCCGACTCGCGGGCCCGGGCCTGCAGATCAGACCAGGCATGGTAAGATGGTCCGACTCGTGGGCCCGGGCCTGCAGATCAGACCAGGCATGGTAAGATGGTCCGACTCGCGGGCCCGGGCCTGCAGATCAGACCAGGCGTGGTAAGACGGTCCGACTCGCGGGCCCGGGCCTGCAGATCAGACCAGGCGTGGTCCGACTCGCGGGCCCGGGCCTGCAGATCAGACCAGGCGTGGTAAGACGGTCCGACTCGCGGGCCCGGGCCTGCAGATCAGACCAGGCGTGGTCCGACTCGCGGGCCCGGGCCTACAGATCAGACCAGGCGTGGTACGACTCGCGGGCCCGGGCCTGCAGATCAGACCAGGCATGGTAAGATGGTCCGACTCGTGGGCCCGGGCCTGTAGATCAGACCAGGCATGGTAAGATGGTCCGACTCGCGGGCCCGGGCCTGCAGATCAGACCAGGCATGGTAAGATGGTCCGACTCGCGGGCCCGGGCCTGCAGATCAGACCAGGCATGGTAAGACGGTCCGACTCGCGGGCCCGGGCCTGCAGATCAGACCAGGCGTGGTAAGACGGTCCGACTCGCGGGCCCGGGCCTGCAGATCAGACCAGGCGTGGTAAGACGGTCCGACTCGCGGGCCCGGGCCTGCAGATCAGACCAGGCATGGTAAGACGGTCCGACTCGCGGGCCCGGGCCTGCAGATCAGACCAGGCATGGTAAGATGGTCCGACTCGCGGGCCCGGGCCTGCAGATCAGACCAGGCGTGGTAAGATGGTCCGACTCGCGGGCCCGGGCCTGCAGATCAGACCAGGCGTGGTCCGACTCGCGGGCCCGGGCCTGCAGATCAGAACAGGCGTGGTCCGACTCGCGGGCCCGGGCCTGCAGATCAGACCAGGCATGGTAAGACGGTCCGACTCGCGGGCCCGGGCCTGCAGATCAGACCAGGCATGGTAAGACGGTCCGACTCGCGGGCCCGGGCCTGCAGATCAGACCAGGCGTGGTAAAATGGTCCGACTCGCGGGCCCGGGCCTGCAGATCAGACCAAGCATGGTAAGATGGTCCGACTCGCGGGCCCGGGCCTGCAGATCAGACCAGGCGTGGTCCGACTCGCGGGCCCGGGCCTGCAGATCAGACCAGGCGTGGTCCGACTCGCGGGCCCGGGCCTGCAGATCAGACCAGGCGTGGTCCGACTCGCGGGCCCAGGCCTGCAGATCAGACCAGGCGTGGTCCGACTCGCGGGCCCGGGCCTGCAGATCAGAACAGGCGTGGTCCGACTCGCGGGCCCGAGCCTGCAGATCAGACCAGGCATGGTAAGACGGTCCGACTCGCGGGCCCGGGCCTGCAGATCAGACCAGGCGTGGTAAAACGGTCCGACTCGCGGGTCCGGGCCTGCAGATCAGACCAGGCATGGCAAGATGGTCCGACTCGCGGGCCCGGGCCTGCAGATCAGACCAGGCGTGGTCCGACTCGCGGGCCCGGGCCTGCAGATCAGACCAGGCGTGGTCCGACCCGCGGGCCCGGGCCTGCAGATCAGAACAGGCGTGGTCCGACTCGCGGGCCCGGGCCTGCAGATCAGACCAGGCGTGGTAAGATGGTCCGACTCGCGGGCCCGGGCCTGCAGATCAGACCAGGCGTGGTAAGATGGTCCGACTCGCGGGCCCGGGCCTGCAGATCAGACCAGGCGTGGTAAGACGGTCCGACTCGCGGGCCCGGGCCTGCAGATCAGACCAGGCATGGTAAGATGGTCCGACTCGCGGGCCCGGGCCTGCAGATCAGACCAGGCGTGGTCCGACTCGCGGGCCCGGGCCTGCAGATCAGAACAGGCGTGGTCCGACTCGCGGGCCCGGGCCTGCAGATCAGACCAGGCATGGTAAGACGGTCCGACTCGCGGGCCCGGGCCTGCAGATCAGACCAGGCATGGTAAGGCTCGCGGGCCCGGGCCTGCAGATCAGACCAGGCATGGTAAGATGGTCCGACTCGCGGGCCCGGGCCTGCAGATCAGAACAGGCGTGGTC
This sequence comes from Chirona hameri, assembly GCA_036785665.1. Lineage (NCBI taxonomy): Eukaryota > Metazoa > Arthropoda > Thecostraca > Balanomorpha > Balanidae > Chirona > Chirona hameri. Next base: position 2,710 of record JAXIVJ010014096.1, on the reverse strand, counting down.
CGACTCGCGGGCCCGGGCCTGCAGATCAGAACAGGCGTGGTCCGACTCGCGGGCCCGGGCCTGCAGATCAGACCAGGCATGGTAAGATGGTCCGACTCGTGGGCCCGGGCCTGCAGATCAGACCAAGCGTGGTAAGACGGTCCAACTCGCGGGCCCGGGCCTGCAGATCAGACCAGGCATGGTAAGATGGTCCGACTCGCGGGCCCGGGCCTGCAGATCAGACCAGGCGTGGTAAGACGGTCCGACTCGCGGGCCCGGGCCTGCAGATCAGACCAGGCGTGGTCCGACTCGCGGGCCCGGGCCTGCAGATCAGACCAGGCATGGTAAGATGGTCCGACTCGCGGGCCCGGGCCTGCAGATCAGACCAGGCGTGGTCCGACTCGCGGGCCCGGGCCTGCAGATCAGAACAGGCGTGGTCCGACTCGCGGGCCCGGGCCTGCAGATCAGACCAGGCATGGTAAGACGGTCCGACTCGCGGGCACGGGCCTGCAGATCAGACCAGGCATGGTAAGACTCGCGGGCCCGGGCCTGCAGATCAGACCAGGCATGGTAAGATGGTCGACTCGCGGGCCCGGGCCTGCAGATCAGACCAAGCGTGGTAAGACGGTCCGACTCGCGGGCCCGGGCCTGCAGATCAGACCAGGCATGGTAAGACTCGCGGGCCCGGGCCTGCAGATCAGACCAGGCATGGTAAGACTCGCGGGCCCGGGCCTGCAGATCAGACCAGGCATGGTAAGATGGTCCGACTCGCGGGCCCGGGCCTGCAGATCAGACCAAGCGTGGTAAGACGGTCCGACTCGCGGGCCCGGGCCTGCAGATCAGACCAGGCATGGTAACACTCGCGGGCCCGGGCCTGCAGATCAGACCAGGCGTGGTAAGACGGTCCGACTCGCGGGCCCGGGCCTGCAGATCAGACCAGGCGTGGTAAGATGGTCCGACTCGCGGGCCCGGGCCTGCAGATCAGACCAGGCATGGTAAGATGGTCCGACTCGCGGGCCCGGGCCTGCAGATCAGACCAGGCATGGTAAGATGGTCCGACTCGCGGGCCCGGGCCTGCAGATCAGACCAGGCGTGGTCCGACTCGCGGGCCCGGGCCTGCAGATCAGACCAGGCATGGTAAGACAGTCCGACTCGCGGGCCCGGGCCTGCAGATCAGACCAGGCGTGGTAAAATGGTCCGACTCGCGGGCCCGGGCCTGCAGATCAGACCAAGCATGGTAAGATGGTCCGACTCGCGGGCCCGGGCCTGCAAGATCAGACCAGGCGTGGTCCGACTCGCGGGCCCCGGGCCAGCAGATCAGACCAGGCGTGGTCCAACTCGCAGCCCTGGCCTGCAGATCAGACCAGGCGTGGTCCGACTCCCGAGGCCCGGGCCTGCAGATCAGACCAGGCATGGTAAGACGGTCCCGACTCGCGGGCCCGGGCCTGCAGATCAGACCAGGCATGGTAAGACGGTCGACTCGCGGGCCCGGGGCCTGCAGATCAGAGCCAGGCATGGTAAGACGGTCCGACTCGCGGGCCCGGGCCTGCAGATCAGACCAGGCGTGGTAAGACGGTCCGACTCGCGGGCCCGGGCCCTGCAGATCAGACCAGGCGTGGTAAAATGGTCCGACTCGCCGGGCCCGGGCCTGCAGATCAGACCAGGCGTGGTAAAATGGTCCGAACTCGCGGGGCCCGGGCCTGCAGATCAGACCAGGCGTGGTAAAATGGTCCGACTCGCGGGCCCGGGCCTGCAGATCAGACCAGGCGTGGTAAAATGTCCGACTCGCGGGCCCGGGCCTGCAGATCAGACCAGAGCGTGGTAAAATGATCCGACTCGCGGGCCCGGGCCTGCAGGCAGCGCCGTCAGAGGTATGACGCGTACACGGTAAGACAGGGGAGAGGGGCACGGCGGTATACGGTAAGACAGGGGGAGAGGGACAGGGCGGTGCATAGTGAGGGAGGGGAGAGGGACCCGGCGGTATACGGTAAGGAGGGGGAGGGAGACACGGCGGTAAATAGTGAGGGAGGGGAGAGGGACACGGCGGTACATGGTAAAGAGAGGGAAGAGGGGACACGGCGGTATACGGTAAGGGAGGGGAGAGGGAAACGACGGTATACGTGTAAGGAATGGGACAGGACACGACGGTATACGGTAAGGGAGGGGAGAGGGACACGGCGGTATACGGTAATACAGGAGAGAGGGACACGGCGGTATACGGTAAGGGAGGTGGAGAGGGACCGGCGGTATACGGTAAGGGAGGGGAGTGGGACACGGCAGGTACCTAGTGAGGGAGGGAGAGGAACACGGCGGTATACGGTAAGGGAGGGGAGGGGGGCCCGGCGGTACATGGTAAGGGAGGGGAGACATAGTGAGGGAGGGGAGGGGGACACGGCGGTACATAGTGAGGGAGGGGAGGGCGACACGGCGGTACATAGTGAGGGAGGGGAGGGGGACATGGCAGTTTACTGGTAAGGGAGGGGAGAGGGGACACGGCGGTATACGGTAAGGAGGGAGGGGGACACGGCGGTATACGGTAAAGGAGGGGAGAGACACGGCGGTAATACGGTAAGTGAGGGGGGGACCCGGCAGTATACGGTAAGGGAGGAGAGGGACACGGCGGTATACGGTAAGGGAGGAGGAGGGGGACCCGGCGGTATATCGGTAAGAGAGGGGAGAGGGACACGGCGGTATACGGTAAGGGAGGGGAGGGGGGACACGGCGGTATACG
>JAXIVJ010014095.1:0-35394 GCA_036785665.1 Chirona hameri | reverse complement strand
AAGCCTTCGATTACGACCATGATCACCCAAAGTGCTGACATATGATAAACATAAACACAAACACAATACAAAGGTATGATAAATATCCCGCATCAGATAAAGTGAGATTGTTGACAAAAGACAAGGTGAAGCTTAGGTCACATAAGGTCACTATGTGCAAAATATCTACGAAAATCATGCAACACATGTTTTATGGTTATTTTCCACGTAGAATTCGATAGTAATAGTCATTTTACCACCTGACTTCATTTAGGTGAAGTTAGTGTCAAGTTCAGGTCAATGAAGGTCAACATTTGAAATTGATAAACATAAATGAAAAAGGCCATGTTTCTAGATCAGTTTTGTTTCAGATGCTGGCATTTATTTGTCTGTATCTGGTAAAAAAAGAAAAGAAAAAACATTTCAAAATATTACGTCATTAGTTACCCATACTTTATATGCCATAAGTCAGTCAACAATGGTTATATCATTTTAAAATTTGGTATGCTAGTTGCCCATGTGCGGTTCACTGACACCTATTCCGTTTTTTTAAAAATATCTTAAAAAATATGATTTTGTAGGCATTTTTCCAAAATAATAGTTTTTTACTTATTTTGGGGTGTCAAAAACCAAAATTTCCACAAATCCGAGATTGCCATCTTGTAGCCCTTGCCATTTTATATCTTTTTATGTTTTTGGATTGCATTTGGCTTACAATATGGCATTTGTACGGTCTGTCAAATTTTAGCTGATTTTGGTGTAAAACTCGTGTGTAGTGACGTCACTACATTCACTATAACTCGACATATTTTCGACAAAATTGCTTTATTTTTCACAGATGACGTAAATGTGATTTAGAATAAGGTACCCGAAGTTTCACTTTGATAGCTCTATTGGTTTTTGAGCTATTACGAAAAGTCATCGGGGGGGGGGGGGGAGGGGGGTGGGGGGGGGGGGGGGGGGGGAGGGGGGGGGGGAGGGGGGGGGGGGGGGGGTAAACGCCCCCCCCCCCCCACAATCAATGGCGGGTTAATCCATTTATATGGAATGATTCGTAAGCAAATACATGAACGTGTTCTAGATACTGATTTTGTTATATATGCACCGGAAAGTCGAAGGTGACGTTTTTACAAAATGCAGCCTCGTATTTTCACATTTATGTTCTTGACCTCTTCGTCAAACAACTGAAAAGGTGATCTAAAATTGACTTTGACAGAACATGATGCTTAAATATAAACCGACAAAAAATGCAAATAATGATGGGTGTGATGCAACCGCATTTTTAAAGAAAGTTAACTACATAGGAAATCGAAGGCGAATGATTAAATTAACTACTACGTGCATTCAATGCTACAATCGACTCTGCACTCAAACGACCTTGGAGGTGCTGCAGGTAAATCCAGGAAGTGGCCACCCCGTTGGTCTCCGGAATTTCGCGGCCGACAATTTGGCGAATTGTCCCGGCGAGTCCAGTTCGGCGTTCAGTTGCGATGTAATTGTTCCAGCGGGCTGGACCCGTGTAAAGTCCCGACCGGGGGGAAACTGGTCCAGGGGCTGGGCAGCGCGGGCCGGTGGTGACTCGCCCGCAGACGGTCGTGACCAGGACCTGCATTGTCCTCCGGGCGCCGCGGACCGGCTGCGGCTGGCCGGCAGTCCCCCGGCCCGCCCGGCGCGCCACGGACCCCGCCGGCCAGCCTGCAAACACGGCACACAGGAGCGGATCGCGGCAGCTGTCAGCTCACTGTCGCGCTGTTGTCATGCCGGGCTGGTCGCCGGGGTTTCACCTCTGCACGGTCGGTTATACTGTCCTTATCGCCGGCAAATACTCAGTAGTCAACAAAATCATTCATGATTCCGTGTGGCAGGGTTTCGGGCCATATCTGCTGGAGGAATGCTGTGCTTCCTTCAGCGGCTGGTCGTCAAGCTAAGCTGTCCCCGTGGCCGTGGTGAGAGGTTGGGATGCTAAGCTGGTAATCTGCGCTGGTAATCTGCGCTGGTAATCTGCGCTGGTAATCTGCACTGGTAATCTGCTGGCGTTGTGTTCTGGCTCAGAACAGTGTTCTGCTACGGTCTCACAGGCGTCTACCCACATGAGGGTGTTTGCTAACAGGCCGAGAGAGAAGGGGGCGAGCATCTGACAGCCGGTGGCAGTACCAGGCGGCATGGGTGGGATCCGTCTGCGATCCGGTCCGACTTTAACATAGGGAGATAATTACCTTTCGCACTGGTATTACATTACTGTGTGCTGAGGATAACAGGTTACCGGCATAGTTCATGCAAACCATTCAACTTAAACACGTATGTTCAATTAGTTGAATTAAGGAAGAATACAAATTATAAATTTGGGCTGATGATGTCATTATTGAGCTATAAACCGCCGCAGATTGGCTGACAAAGTGGGATTGGCTGAAAAAGTGGCTGTCAGCCAATCAGCGGCGGCACCAGCCTGGGTGCATTTTGCAAATGCTAAATTAAATTGCTTAAAAACGGTTAAGTTTTGGGAAAAATTACCGCGGGAGGAAGCGCCTTTCCTTTCGCACCGTGCGGAAGGAGACTCCCCCCCCCCTCCCCCTCCCCCGTCACTAGCCGGAGGAGCGCCGTCACTGACCGGAGGGGCGCCGTCACTAGCCGTAGGGGCGCCTTCACTGGCCGGAGGGGCGCCGTCACTGACCGGAGGGGCGCCGTCACTATTCGGAGGGATGCCGTCACTGACCGGAGGGGCACCGTCACTATCCGGAGGGGCGCCGTCACTGACCGGAGGGGGCGCCGTCACTAGCCGGAAGTGCGTCGTCACTGGTCGGAGGGGCGTCGTCACTAGTTGAAGGGGCGCCGTCACTGGCCGGAGGGGCGCCTTTACTGGCCAAAGGGGCGCCGTCACTGGTCGGAGGGGCGCCGTCACTGGCCGGAGGGGCACCGTCACTGGTCGGAGGGGCGCCGTCACTAGCCGGAGGGGCGCCGTCACTGGCCAGGGGCGCGTCACGGGCGAAGAGGGGCGATCACTAGTCGAAGGGGCGCTGTCACTCCCTGGAGTGGCGCCGTCACTGACCGGAGGGGCGCCGTCACTAGCCGGAGGGGCGCCTTCACTGGCCGGAGGGGCGCCGTAACTGACCGGAGGGGGCGCCGTCACAAGCCGGAGGGGTGCCGTCACTGGCCGGAGGGGTGCCGTCACTGGCCGGAGGGGCACCGTCACTGGCCGGAGGGGCGCCTTCACTAGCCGGAGGGGCGCCGTCACTGGCCGGAGGGGCGCCGACGGCGCCCCTTTTGAGAAGCTCATATTGTTTAGACCAGTGCCGACTCATGTGGGTGACTCCACTACGCGCGGCGCGTGCCGGTTGAGGGGTGTTGAAAAGTGTTTCCTCGCACAAATTTCGCAACGGCTAGGCAGATTATGTGTAAATTTGGTGTGTGGTTAGGGACCCCTCATCCACCACTTTCCCACAAGTCAGGGGATGGGGTGACTGCACGTGCGCACGTGCACACCCCTATTCTATATCTCAGGAACGACTGCACCGATTGTGTTCAAATTTGGTGTGTGGTTAGGGCTGCCACTTTCCCACAAGTCAGGGATGGGGTGCCTCTGCACGTGCGCACGTGCTCATCTTTTTTGTATCTCAGAAACTACTTGCCCGATCGAGTTGAAATTCACCATACATTTCGTTCGCGCTCGCTCGTTCACCGCCAACTACGGCGCTTTACTGGTGATATCACTTTGAACTCGAGTAATACAAAAAGGAGACGCTGTATACATTTTTCCATTGATGCCATTCCACCAGAGTCGCAGTACAGGTTCTTGCAGGGTACGTAACATAATACAGGGAATGTGTATAACTTGTTTATTTCTTCAATACACGACCGAACAATTCCAGGGGAAGTTTCCTCTTTTGCGTCATTCGGCACATAACAAAGGCCTTGCAAAGGTTCATTATCAAACAGCATATAACAATGCGGAAAGATGCTGGGTCATTGTGTTTGCTTAATAGCTGTTTTGGACTATTTTTATAGCATGCTCGTTTTAATCATCAGCATTGCGATACTGAAAAAAACGTCGTTCAACTTCAACATCACACTTTTTAGAACACTGGTAAAACACGAATATTTGTAACAATAGCAACAATCCTGATTTGCAGCGTGCGGTCCTTGTGTGCACCATGCATATTAGTACGAGCCATACGGTCTTTAAACACGGATATGTGCGATATCAATCCATGTCAGCTTGTCCTTAATATTGCCGACACTTGGTCTAACACATTCTATACAGGCCAAATAACGCATGCATTGCTAACGCACATCGCACAACAATGCTTACTGTATTCAGATAGCAGCATGCGTGTTGCGTGCATTTACAAGCTCACAACATACCTGGACTGGAAGCGCGCTCATATAACGATTATCTTTGGTAGACTAACGAAGCTCGCAAGCTCCGGCTCTCAGGTGCGCCGGCTGCGACTCCACGCAAAGGTCACGGAGGGGATCGCAAGGCTCGCACAGATACAAAACTCCCAATCCTGCGACAGTCGTCGAAATCCTAGCGACGATTTCCAGCTCTGACGCAATGCTCGACACCCCGACATTGGATGCAGTGCCCAGCCAACTGAAGAGGGAGTGAGAAGTAACAAGTGAGATCATGAGGCGCGGCTTCTGCACACCACCGGACGGGAATGGAGTGCGCGCGATCGCCCCTACTGCTGCCTGCTGGCCTACCACACCAAACAGTGAGACTCAGTCTTCAGAATATCAGTGTCAATGTTGATCTGAGAACTCACCGTGACACATCTGCCGTATCCAGTCCTCGAATCAGTGTGTTCTCAATAGAATGCCCTCGCAGACCAAGCGTCGTTTCAACGTCGGAGACACCCTAGTGGTATTTGGCGAATCACACATAAGCTCGCGATGCGACGAAGAGGATATGACATTTCCCGTCCTGTTCTGGGAGCTGTCTTCAGCCGTCCTGTTCTGGGAGCTGTCCTCAGTCGTCCTGTTCTGGGAGCTGTCCTCAGCCGTCCTGTTCTGGGAGCTGTCCTCAGCCGTCCTGTTCTGGGAGCAGTCCTCAGCCGTCCTGTACTGGGAGCTGTCCTCAGCCGTCCTGTTCTGGGAGCTGTCCTCAGCCGTCCTGTTCTGGGAGCTGTCCTCAGCCGTCCTGTTCTGGGAGCTGTCCTCAGCCGTCCTCCGAGGGGAGCTGTCCTCAGCCGTCCTGTACTGGGAGCTGTCCTCAGCCGTCCTGTTCTGGGAGCAGTCCTCAGCCGTCCTGTTCTGGGAGCTGTCCTCAGCCGTCCTGTTCTGGGAGCTGTCCTCAGCCGTCCTGTTCTGGGAGCTGTCCTCAGCCGTCCTGTTCTGGGAGCTGTCCTCAGCCGTCCTGTTGTCGGAGCTGTCCTCAGTCGTCCTGTTCTGGGAGCTGTCCTCAGCCGTCCTGTTGTGGGAGCTGTCCTCAGCCGTCCTGTTCTGGGAGCTGTCCTCAGCCGTCCTGTTCTGGGAGCTGTCATCAGCCGTCCTGTTCAGGGAGCTGTCCTCAGCCGTCCTGTTCTGGGAGCTGTCCTCAGCCGCCCTCCGAGGAAGCCGCCGCCCGAGAGGAGCGGTCAGTCCGGTGGACGCTTCATTCCTCCCGAGACACCAGCAGCAGCCGCCAGACTCAACCAGCGATCTCAGAGTGTCTCCGGCGCCACCCGCTCCATAATGGCCCCCACCTGAGGCCAGATCCGCTGCCACTGCTGCCGCCGCTTCGCCAGCCGCCGCCTCCGCCGCCGCCGCCCGGCGCCGGCGCCGCCCAGCTCGGCCAGCGGGCGTTCCCGCTCCCAGAGGACGGCGCCCCGCACGGCCGTCAACCGGCTCTTGAGCGGCGCCGCACAGACACAGGCCACCGTCACCATGTCCACCACGTCGCGGCCGTCCAGCTTGTAGTCGACGCGCGTCTTGAGCGGCGTGCACTCCTGGCCGGGCCCGCACGAGTCGTTGGTGCACAGACAGCGGGCCACCTGCAGCTCAACAGGGTCCACATCGCCGAACGTGGCCGCGCGCACCTGGAACGGGCAGACGGCGCGCAACCGCAGCTCCGGACTGCCGCTGTCCGAGATGCAGCGCGACTCCCTGCGGCCGCGGCCGGCGCGCTGCCGGTCGGCCGGCCGCGGCCCGCCGCCCACCAGCCGCTCGAGGAGGAACGAGGAGCGCGGCCCCGTTAGCTGCAGACAGCGCCGCGGCGGCGGCCAGCTGCTGATGCCGGCCATCACCAGCGGCAGCGCCAGCAGCGACAGCGGCAGCAGCCAGACCGCGCCCGCCGGCGGCCGCATCCTGCCCCGGGCCGGTCGGCATGCACTCTGCCGGCGAACGCGTGCCGGCCGCTTATATAGCCGGCGGCGCCGACTGCCACTGCAGACTGACTGGCCGCCGCGTGCGTCACCCGCGGAGGCGGTGTGACGGCCGGCACGGGGCGGAGTCAGTCAGCCAGGTGCTGCCTCTGTGGTCTGTTGTCTGTGGTCTGTGGCCACCTGGGCAGCCGTGACAGTCCACAGCGCACACCACACTGTACGTACACACTACCTACATATACATTATTACACAACACACTGTACGTACACACTACCTACATATACCTTATTACACAACACACTGTACGTACAAACTACCTACATATAATTATTACACAACACACTGTACGTACACACTACATACATATACATTATTACACAACACACTGTACGTACACACTACCTACATATACGTTATTACACAACACACTGTACGTACACACTACCTACATATACATTATTACACAACACACTGTACGTACACACTACCTACATATACATTATTACACAACACACTATACGTACACACTACCTACATATACATTATTACACAACACACTGTACGTACACACTACCTACATATACCTTATTACACAACACACTGTACGTACACACTACATACATATACATTATTACACAACACACTGTACGTACACACTACCTACATATACATTATTGCACAACACACTGTACGTACACACTACCTACATATACCTTATTACACAACACACTGTACGTACACACTACCTACATATACATTATTACACAACACACTGTACGTACACACTACCTACATATATATTATTACACAACACACTGTGCGTACACACTACCTACACACACAATGTTACACAACAAACTGTACGTACACACTACCTACATATACCTTATTACACAACACACTGTACGTACACACTACCTACATATACATTGTTACACAACACACTGTACGTACGCACTACCTACATATACATTATTACACAACACACTGTACGTACACACTACCTACATATACATTATTACACAACACACTGTACGTACACACTACCTACATATACATTGTTACACAACACACTGTACGTACACACTACCTACATATACACTGTTACACAACACACTGTACGTACACACTACATACATATACATTATTACACAACACACTGTACGTACACACTACCTACATAAACATTATTACACAACACACTGTACGTACACACTACCTACATATACATTATTACACAACACACTGTACGTACACACTACCTACATATACATTATTACACAACACACTGTACGTACACACTACCTACATATACATTGTTACACAACACACTGTACGTACACACTACTTACATATACATTATTACACAACACACTGTACGTACACATTACCTACATATACATTATTACACAACACACTGTACGTACACACTACCTACATATACATTATTACACAGCACACTACGTACACACTACCTACATATACATTGTTACACAACACACTGTACGTACACACTACCTAGATATACCTTATTACACAACACACTATTCGTACACACTACCTACATATACATTATTACACAACACACTGTACGTACGCACTACCTACATATACATTATTACTCAACACACTGTACGTACACACTACCTACATATACATTGTTACACAACACACTGTACGTACACACTACCTACATATACCTTATCAGGGGCGGATCCAGGGGGAGGGCACAGGGGGCACGTGCCCCTCCCGAAACATCTGAGGAGGGCCCTTTTCGGTGCGCGTAGCGCGCCGAAAAGGGCCGACGATACCGCGCGAAGCGCGGTATCATGGGCTCTCTAAGAGACCACGCAAAGTGGTCTTTAGAGAGTGTAGAACACTTCAGAGGTCCTAAGAGCCAACAGGGCCCTCTCTGAAAGACCAGAGGGCCCCATGGAAGTTCAAAGGGCCCCTGTCCAGGTCAGAGGGATCCTGGCTAGACCGAAAGGGCCCCTGGGCGAGTCAGAAGAGCCCTGCACATGCCGAATGACCCCTAGACAGCATAGAGGGCCCCTGGGCAGGCCGGAGGGCCCCTGGGCATGTCGGCAGGGCGACAAAGCAGCCAGCGCAGTCCCTTTCAGGTCGAAAGAGTCCCTAAGCAGGCTGGAGTGTCCCTGGACAGACCAGAGGGCCCCTGGGAAGTTCAAAGGTCCCATGTGCAGGTCAGAGGGTCTGCTGGGCCCTTTCAATGATCGGGAATAGGGCCCTTTCAACGCTCGGGAGAGCCCTTTCAGTGGGTTTGAAAAACACCCAAAACTCACACTCTCACACTATAGAACATTGTTTGGACGCCTTGATTATTTAGTTGCTAGGATTTGTTTTTCTCGTCAGATGTGACTCTGACTCGTAAGAAGATGAATCGACTCAACTTTGACTTCAGCAGCATCCAGGCGACTCAACTTTGACTCAAGCGACATCCATGTGACTCAACTCTGACTCAAGTTGCGTCCCTATTTTTCTTAAGCGACTCGACTCTGATTCAAGTTGGGTTGAGTCAGACGTAAACCGATGTAACTCCTTCACACTTGAGGTAGTTAGGAAGAAACCGTGAAGATCGCATTTCCGTATTATCGCCAAATATCGCCGCCGAACCCTCCCAAAACCGTGCCCTGGAACCGCCTCTGTTCAGATTAAGAACTCTAAATTTTGACTCCAAATGCAGAATCCAATTCTAGGAAAATTCCAAAAATGTCATGTGCCTGCTCCCAGCCGTTCTGGAGATATCTGCGAAAAACATGAGGGGGGGGGGGGGGCGGAATCCCCCCCCCCCCTGTTACAAATAGGGTTAAGCGGGATACATGTTTAGCTAGTCTGCCGAGTTCCGAAAAGGGGACGCGAACGCAGAGACACGGGCATCGGCACCCGCGGAAGCTGCTCCAGCGGTGCCCAACTTGCTGGACCTGGAAGAGCTAATAGTGGGGGCCAAGCCAGGACCATCTTTCCAAGCCATCTTCCCTCAGGCTCCTACAGATCCACAGGGACCATTAATGCGCGGAAAAGTCGTTTTTCTTCTTGCTGCTTCGAAACCATTTGCACTGTTACCAGTTGTTTGTTACAGTTCGGTACATATGCATATACAGTTATTATTATCATATATACTATTGAGCGCTGACTGCCACCGGCCATCGTGATTTACTATCCGAGGCTAGCTAATGTATATGAATAACCACCTTCATTTCAATATTTTGCATCATACCGAGATATGCAACCAGGAAAAGGGGTTACTTGAGGCCTGGCTCCACTCACGGTCTGGTTCGAATATTATAATTTCGTTTTCCACGACCTAAAATGCAATTTTTCACGCCGCTTCGCGGCGTCACATCGGTGGCCAGGGGCTCCGCCACAGGGGGGACGGGGGGACATGTCCCCCCAAACATTTTCTGATTTTAACATTACGCCCATGGACGTTGCATGGCAAGAATCGACTTCAGAATGCCTCCGTCCCCCCCCCCCCCAACTTTCGGAAGGTGGCGGCGCCTTTGTCGGTGGCCATCATCATAACGAAGCCATAGTCATCGTCTTCGGTTCGTCGTAACGCTTAAAGGAAATAGTTCACCTTTAACATGGGGTTTTGGACTGAGATAGCAGATTTGTAGAGCAGATCTAAAAATGGTTTGTGGTGAAAGCATTACCTCTCTACGTTAAGTAATTTCGACACAGGACTAGTGGGCCCGTTTTCAATCCCGCTGTTCCGGGCCACGATCGGGGAATGAACGCTCGCCGCCGCGCCGCCGGAGACAGGTAAACTCTCTGGCACGTAGTCTCTGGTCACAACGCCTCGTTAATATCCGCTCAGCCGCCCGGGCGGCGCGGCGGCCCCTTGTCAGAGACTGTACTTGGCGTCAGGCGGAGAGGGGCGGAGCCAGAACGCCAGCTGCTATCGTACGATTTCTCGTGAAATAGAAAGAGAAACTTACTTCTTTCTCCACATATATCCATCAGTTGTCCAAACCAAAGTCATATTCATAGTTTTGAGCTCAAGATGCACCTAATGGGTGAACTTCAAGACAATTTTCAAGGTGACCTATTCCCTTTAATTGAATTAATACAATGTTAGCTTCTTATCCTCTACAAGGTCCATCGCCTGTAATTCTGGGTTTTATCAGGCCAACCTGTAATAATTTTTCTGCGCTTGGAGGCGCTAAATAACAAGTACCTACTGAACATGAAAATCCACTGACATTACAAATGTTGCAAAGGCTTAAATACACGCAGAACAAATGTGGTTACATTTTTTCTCTCTCATTTCAGCCGACCCCCCACTTAAAAATTGTCGGCGACGCCCCTGCATAGGGCACTCTCAGGCCTGACGATGGCCCTCTTAGGCTTGTCAAGGGCTTTCTCCTACCTGAAAATACACTCAGACCGACTGGAGGCCCTTTCAGACTCGCAAAAACGCCCAGGGCCCTTTTCAGCTCGAGGGCCCCTTGAAGTATGATGTGCCCCTCCCAAAAAGTTTCCCTGGATCCGCCCCTGTACCTTATTACACAACACACTGTACGTACACACTACCTATATATACATTGTTACACAACACACTGTACGTACACACTACCTACATACACCTTATTACACAACACACTGTACGTACACACTACCTACATATACCTTATTACACAACACACTGTACGTACACACTACCTAAATATACATTATTATACAACACACTGTACGTACACACTACATACATATACATTATTACACAACACACTGTACGTACACACTACCTACATATACATTATTACACAACACACTGTACGTACACACTTCATACATATACATTATTACACAACACATTGTACGTACACACTACCTACATATGCATGATTACACAACACACTGTACGTACACACTACCTACACATACATTATTACACAACACACTGTACTTGCACACTACCTACATATACATTATTACACAACACACTGTACTTACACACTACCTACATATACATTATTACACAACACACTGTACGTACACACTACCTACACATACATTATTACACAACTCACTGTACGTACACACTACCTACATATACATTATTACACAACACACTGTACGTACACACTACCTACATATACATTATTACACAACACACTGTACGTACACACTACATACATATACATTATTACATAACACACTGTACGTACACACTACCTACATATACCTTTTTGCACAACACACTTTACGTACACACTACCTACATATACATCATTACACAACACACTGTACTTACACATTACCTACATATACATTATTACACAACACACTGTACTTACACACTACCTACATATACATGATTGCACAACACACTGTACGTACACACTACCTACACATACATTATTACACAACACACTGTACTTACACACTACCTACATATACATTATTTCACAACACACTACCTACATATACATTGTTACACAACACACTGTACGTACACACTACCTACATATACATTATTAACAACACACTGTACGTACACACTACCTACATATACATTAATACACAACACACTACCTACATATACATTGTTACACAACACACTGTACTTACACACTACCTACATATACATTATTACACAACACACTGTACGTACACACTACCTACATACACCTTATTACACAACACACTGTACGTACACACTACCTACATATACATTATTACACAACACACTGTACGTACACGCTACCTACATATACATTATTACACAACACACTGCACTTACACACTACCTACATATACATTATTAACAACACACTGTACTTACACACTACCTACATATACATTATTACACAACACACTGTACGTACACACTACCTACATACACCTTATTACACAACACACTGTACGTACACACTACCTACATATACATTATTACACAACACACTGTACGTACACACTACCTACATATACATTATTACACAACACACTGCACTTACACACTACCTACATATACATTATTACACAACACACTGTACGTACACACTACTTACATATACATTATTACACAACACACTGTACGTACACACTACCTACATATACATTATTACACAACACACTTTACGTACACACTACCTACATATACATTATTACACAACACACTTTACGTACACACTACCTACATATACATTATTGCACACCACACTGTACGTACACACTACCTACATATACATTATTACACAACACACTGTACGTACACACTACCTACATATATATTATTACACAACACACTGTGCGTACACACTACCTACATATACATTAATAAACAACACACTGTACGTACACACTACCTACATATACATTGTTACACAACACACTGTACTTACACACTACCTACATATACATTATTACACAACTCACCGTACGTACACACTACCTACATATACATTATTACACAACACACTGTACGTACACACTACCTACATATACGTTATTACACAACACACTGTACGTACACACTACCTACATATACATTATTACACAACACACTGTACGTACACACTACCTACATATACATTATTACACAACACACTGTACGTACACACTACCTACATATACATTATTACACAACACACTATGTACACACTACCTACATATGAATTATTACACAACACACTATACGTACTCACTACCTACATATACATTATTACACAACACACTGTACGTACACACTACCTACATATACATTAATGCACACTACATATACATTATTACACAACACACTGTACGTACACACTACCTACATATACATTATTACACAACACACTATACGTACTCACTACCTACATATACATTATTACACAACACACTGTGCGTACACACTACCTACATATACATTATTACACAACACACTGTACGTACTCACTACCTACATATACATTATTACACAACACACTGTACGTACACACTACCTACATATACATTATTACACAACACACTATACGTACTCACTACCTACATATACATTATTACACAACACACTGTACGTACACACTACCTACACATACATTGTTACACAACAAACTGTACGTACACACTACCTACATATACCTTATTACACAACACACTGTACGTACACACTACCTACCTATACATTATTACACAACACACTGTACGTACACACTACCTACATATACATTATTACACAACACACTGTGCGTACACACTACCTACATATACATTATTACACAACACACTGTACGTACACACTACCTACATATACATTATTACACAACACACTGTACGTACACACTACCTACATATACATTGCTACACAACACACTGGACGTACACACTACCTACATATACATTATTACACAACACACTGTACGTACACACTACCTACATATACATTATTACACAACACACTGCACGTACACACTACCTACATATACATTATTACACAACCCACTGTACGTACACACTACCTACATATACATTATTACACAACACACTGTACGTACACACTACCTACATATACCTTGTTACACAACACACTGTACGTACACACTACATACATATACATTAATACACAACACACTGTACGTACACACTACCTATATATACATTGTTAGACAACACACTGTACTTACACACTACCTACATATACATTATTACACAACCCACTGTACGTACACACTACCTACATATACATTATTACACAACACACTGTACGTACACACTACCTACATATACCTTATTACACAACACACTGTACGTACACACTACCTACATATACAATATTACACAACACACTGTACTTACACACTACCTACATATACATTGTTACACAACACACTGTACGTACACACTACCTACATATACATTATTACACAACACCCTGTACGTACACACTACCTACATATACATTAATACACAACACGCTGTACGTACACACTACCTACATATACATTGTTACACAACACACTGTACTTACACACTACCTACATATACATTATTACGCAACACACTGTACGTACACACTACCTACATACACCTTATTACACAACACACTGTACGTACACACTACCTACATATACATTATTACACAACACACTGTACGTACACACTACCTACATATACACTGTTGCACAACACACTGTACGTACACACTACATACATATACATTATTACACAACACACTGTACGTACACACTACCTACATATACATTATTACACAACACACTGTACGTACACACTACCTACATATACATGATTACACAACACACTGTACGTACACACTACCTACATATACATTATTACACAACACACTGTACGTACACACTACCTACATATACATTATTACCCAACACACTGTACGTACACACTACCTACATATACATTATGACACAACACACTGTACGTACACACTACCTACATATACATTATTACACAACACACTGTACGTACACACTACCTACATATACATTGTTACACAACACACTGTACGTACACACTACCTACATATACCTTATTACACAACACACTGTACGTACACACTACCTACATATACATTGTTACACAACACACTGTACTTACACACTACCTACATACACCTTATTACACAACACACTGTACGTACACACTACCTACATATACGTTATTATACAACACACTGTACGTACACACTACCTACATATACATTATTACACAACACACGGTACGTACACACTACCTACATATACATTAATACACAACACACTGTACGTACACACTACCTACATATACATTATTACACAACACACTGTACGTACACACTACCTACATATGCCTTATTACACAACACACTGTACTTACACACTACCTACATATACATTGTTACACAACACACTATACGTACACACTACATACATATACATTATTACCCAACACACTGTACGTACACACTACCTACATATACATTATTACACAACACACTGTACGTACACACTACCTACATATACATTATTACACAACACACTGTACGTACACACTACCTACATATACATTGTTACACAACACACTGTACGTACACACTACCTACATATACCTTATTACACAACACACTGTACGTACACACTACCTACATATACATTGTTACACAACACACTGTACTTACACACTACCTACATACACCTTCAAACTACATATGAAACGTGCAAGACTATATGGGACTATTCGAGACTTGACTCTCATCTTTTGACTATGCTGTTACTGGACACTGACTGGGAAGGAAATCTGGCAGGTGAAGTAGACGAGGCGACTGACAAATTTATATCTGTTCTTCTAAAAGCTGCTGAGGCATCTATTCCACGTAAAACGATGCGACTTAAAGACTATCAGAAACCTTGGATAACGGCTGAACTGACCAGACAGATTAGGAAGCGTGACAGACTATTCAAGCATGATCGACAATCTCAGACTGACTACACTTGGGACCGCTGGAAACACCAACGAAACGCTGTAACAACGTTAAACAGACAACTTAAAAAACAGCATATAGAAAGTGAAATTCGCAAACTTCTAACATATAAACGAGACCCATACAAATACCACCAGACATTACGCAGAATAACAGGACGAACACGAAACGACGTCATTCCACCACTTGAAGGACTAGACGGAGAAATAGTACTAGACGACTGCAGGAAAGCAACACTTCTCAACGACCACTTTGCAAAGCAAGCAAATATCGACCTAAAAGACATACAGGCGCCACCATCTAACAATAACACAGGCGCGACACCGGTGCCCACTCTGCGAAAAATCATCACCTCTGAGAGGGAGGTTCTTCAATTCCTTAACTCTTTAGACTGTAACAAATCTACTGGCCCTGATAACATTCCAGTAAAGCTCCTAAAGCTGACCGCCATTATTATTGCAGAACCATTGTCTAAACTATACAACAAGTCTCTCGCGTTAGGTATTTTTCTTTCCAAGTTTAAAGAAGCCAATATCAAACCAATATTAAAAAATAAGGGTTCTCCGTCTGACACAACATGCTATCGTCCCATAAGTATTTTGTCATCATTATCTAAGGTATTTGAAAAAAATAGTTTATAAACACATATATTCTCACCTTTCACAACACTCTCTTCTCACAGATAAGCAGAGTGGGTACCGGCGAGGTCACAGCGCCGAACAACAGTTACTGTATTTGACCCACAATTTGTACAGATCACTGGACGCAGGACGCGACTTCACTGCTATCTATCTTGACATCTCTAAATATTTTGACAAAATCTGGCACACAGGACTGTTACACAAGTGTAAGCACGACTTCGGAATCACTGACTCACTTTTTGACTGGCTGGAATCATATCTATCCAATAGGAGGCAACGAGTGCGGATCCGTGACACCTTTTCAAGTACTCAGATTATAAACGCGGGCTGCCCGCAGGGATCCGTGCTCGGTCCTCTATTAGCCCTTATATATCTCGACGGACTTTCAACCCGGACACAAAACGACATCCTCTTTTTCGCTGACGACGTATCCCTTTATGCATCTCACACGACAGCAGACCTCGCAACAACACAACTCTCACTCCAGAATGACCTTGACGAAATACATAAATATAGTCGAGAATGGTTAATAACGTTTAACACTAGCAAGACTGTACAACAGACCTTTTCACACAAACATCGGCATGCACCACCTACCCTTACATTTGGACGTGGTTTAATACCGATCCATGACAATCACACACATCTTGGAATGACTTCTTCCAAAGACCTACGTTTTCACCAACATGTCAATGACATTTGCAAAAAAGTAAATAAAACATTGTGTCCACTCTACCCTATTGTACAATATATACCCAGGGATATCCTTGACCAAATTTATAGGACATATACGATACCCTACTTTGACTTATACGACACTGTCTACGACAGACATATAACAGTGCATGACACATACAGACTGGAGAAACTACAAAATAGAGCTGGCCGATTAGTGACAGGCGCCTTATTCAGAATATCAACTGACAAACTACTTCAAGAGCTGGGGTGGGACAAATTGAAGACTAGACGACAACTACACAAACTTACATTATACCACACATTCAACAATTTTCAACATCAAACACCGAGCTACATTAAGTCAATCATGCCAGATACACGTGCTCAGATCACAGGTAAGATGTTGAGAAACGCCAGCTCACATACAATCCAACCAAACCGCACCAGATCCTACCAATGCTCATTCTTCCCATCAACAGGTAAACAGTAGAATCAGCTCCCCCAATCACTAAGATCACTCCCACATATGTCCTTTAAACGAGCGATTACTAAGCGGCTAGGGGTGTCTAAGCCCCCAATCTATTACAAAGCTGGGTCTAAAACAGGGAACATTCTCCACACCAGATTAAGAACTGAAATGTCTTGTTTAAACTCTCATTTGTTTCAAATTAACAGATGCCCCACACCTGAGTGTTCGTGTGGCCATTCTGTCGAGGATGTTTGCCATTACGTTCTTTTTTGTCCAAATTATCTTCCCCAGAGATGCAAACTTTTTCTAAACGTTTCGCAGATTCTTCGCGCTGATTTCAGTGATCTCACACCTACATGTCAATTACGTTTGCTTGTGCGTGGTGAGAATCTGGACAGCGAGGATGGTCGAGAAGTGGCACACCATTTCCAAATATTTCTGCTCAATTCCCATAGATTCACTAGCAATTAACTTTTGACGATGTTGGTATGGCTTGGGGTGGCCGGTGGCGCCCCCGTGAGCTGAGCGGCTATTTGCGCATATATCTATATCGCTTAAGAGGGATCTGTTGCGGCGGCGGCGGATTCGAATGTCTCTTTATTTTATGTTTCAGAGAGGTGCCTGGAGTTAAGCACACTCGTGCTTTTGCACCATTCTGCTATTATTTTGTAACAATATTCGCATGATAAGTTTCTTTACATTTGTTTTTGCTGTTATGTTATGTTTTATGAGTTCCTTAATAAACATTGTGTGATGATGACCTTATTACACAACACACTGTACGTACACACTACTTACATATACCTTATTATACAACACACTGTACGTACACACTACCTACATATACATTATTACACAACACACGGTACGTACACACTACCTACATATACATTAATACACAACACACTGTACGTACACACTACCTACATATACATTGTTACACAACACACTATACGTACACACTACATACATATACATTATTACACAACACACTGTACGTACACACTACCTACACATACATTGTTACACAACACACTGTACGTACACACTACCTACATATACTTTATTACACAGCACACTGTACGTACACACTACCTACATATACATTATTACACAACACACTGTACGTACACACTACCTACATATACATTATTACACAACACACTGTACGTACACACTACCTACATACACATTATTACCCAACACACTGTACGTACACACTACCTACATATACATTATTACACAATACACTGTACGTACACACTACCTACATATACATTGTTACACAACACACTGTACGTACACACTACCTACATATAGATTAAGCCAAATTCAAAATCGGCATATACCCCTCAGGCACAAACGTAACAGAACCAAGGGCAATCCAGTTTGGCTTACCCCAGAAGTAAGGAGTGCTATACAAGCTAAAAGAAGTGCATTTGGCATTTTGAAGGGATCTTCACTAGATATAAATCAGAAGGCCTACCAGAATGCAAGAAATTCAGTTAAGAAAAAGGTCAGAGCAGCTAAAAGGGCAAAGGAACTTGATTTAGCTAGACATTGTAATGCAGATAGTAAGAAGTTCTTCAGTTTTTATAAGTTCAGTACAGTTTCCAAAAATATAGGTCCATTTAAGGTCGATGATGTGTTAGTTAGCAAGGACAGTGAAATGGTTGAAGTGCTTAATGATCAGTTTCAATCTGTCTTTACTATCGAGGACCAGAGTAGTATTGCAGCACTTCAGCCTGAGCTAGAGACAGAGGAGACTATAGGAGAGCTAGGTGGCATAAGTAGTGAACTTGTTCTAGAATATCTAAAGAAAGTAAGGCCTAACAAGGCAGAAGGACCTGATGAAATCCATGCTAGACTTTTAAGAGAATCTGAAAGGGAGTTGTCGGTTCCATTAGCCATAATATTTTCTAAATCACTTGCAGATAGTAAAATTCCACTTGATTGGAAAAGAGCAAATGTTGTTCCTATTCATAAAAAGGGAGATAGAAGTAAAGAGGAAAACTATAGACCAGTTAGTCTGACCTCATTAGTCTGCAAGGTGCTTGAATCAATCATCAAAGATAAGATTGTTGAATTCTTGGAGCAAAATGAACTCATCAAAGATACACAGCATGGCTTTAGGAAGGGCCGTTCTTGTTTAACTAATCTTCTGGAGTTTTTGGATGTTGCAACAGATAGCGTTGATCAGGGTAAACAGCTAGATGTAGCTTTTCTTGATTTCAGTAAAGCATTTGACAAAGTCCCCCATACAAGACTGGGGTTGCAACTTAAAATTCATGGGATCAGGGGCAAGATTCTGGATTGGATAGAAACGTGGCTTTCAGGACGCCAGCAAAGGGTTATATTGAATGGGTGCCAATCACAATGGAAGGAGGTTCTCAGTGGGGTTCCACAGGGCTCAGTCCTGGGCCCATTGCTTTTTATAACATTTGTGAATGAAATTGAGAACAGTATAGACAGCAAAGTCTTGAAATTTGCAGACGATCTAAAAGTTGTCAGGATTATTAGAGGAAAACATGATCAGGATGTTTTTCAATCAGATCTGGACAAGCTAGTTGAGTGGTCTGAAGCATGGCAGATGAAATTCAATTTGAGTAAATGTAA
This sequence comes from Chirona hameri, assembly GCA_036785665.1. Classification (NCBI taxonomy): domain Eukaryota; kingdom Metazoa; phylum Arthropoda; class Thecostraca; order Balanomorpha; family Balanidae; genus Chirona; species Chirona hameri. The sequence continues at coordinate 15,272 of JAXIVJ010014095.1, read as the reverse complement.
GATTATGCACGCTGGACGGGTTAGCAGTAAACATAGGTATGAAATGGGTGGGCAGAAAATGGAGCAGATTGAAAAGGAAAGAGATTTAGGTGTCGTGGTAAACAATAGACTATCAGCGTCAGACCAGGTTGTAGAAGCTAGGAAAAAGGCACTTAGAATGCTAGGGGCCATTAACAGAAATGTTTCCTACAAGAGTGAAAAGGTAATAACAAAACTGTATTGTGCATACGTTAGACCACATTTGGAGTATTGTGTACAAGCCTGGTCTCCAACATATGAGAAAGATTGCTGGTTGTTAGAAAGAGTTCAAAAAAGGGCAACAAAAATGATTAATTGTCTTGGTAGTTTACCTTATGAAGATAGATTAAGGAAATTGGGTATGTTTTCACTTAGATATAGAAGGCTAAGAGGAGATCTAATTGAAGTCTTCAAATTTGTAAATAGTCAGCATTCTGGATATTTAAAGGGTATGTTTGAGTTCAATAGGGAAAATCGAGGTAGAGGTCATCAGCATAAACTCATTATGAAACAAAGTAGGACTAGGCTACGACAGTCATTTTTCAGTAGAAGGGTTGTAGGACATTGGAATATGCTACCAGGGGATGTCGCTGATGCAGTGACACTTGCTTCCTTCAAAATTATATTAGATAAATACTTTACAGAGAAGGGATTAGTTCATAAATACTCGTGGGATTAGCCTTCTTTTATGCAGGTAGAGTAAGGTGATTTGAAGGGGCGAGACTGGTGGAGGGGGGGATGGGGGGGGGGGGGGGTGCAACCTCGGATGGGCCCAAGAGGCTCTTTGTTGCACTTTTCTTTTATGTCTTTATGTCTTTATATACCTTATTACACAACACACTGTATGTACACACTACCTACATATACATTGTTAAACAACACACTGTACGTACACACTACCTGCATTCACCTTATTACACAACACACTGTACGTACACACTACCTACATATACCTTATTATACAACACACTGTACGTACACACTACCTACATATACATTATTACACAACACAATGTACGTACACACTACCAACATATACATTAATACACAACACACTCTACGTACACACTACCTACATATACATTGTTACACAACACACTATACGTACACACTACATACATATACATTATTACACAACACACTGTACGTACACACTACCTACACATACATTGTTACACAACACACTGTACGTACACACTACCTACATATACTTTATTACACAGCACACTGTACGTACACACTACCTACATATACAGTATTACACAACACACTGTACGTACACACTACCTGCATATACATTATTACACAACACACTGTACGTACACACTACCTACATATACATTATTACAAAACACACTATACGTACACACTACATATATATACATTATTACACAACACACTGTACGTACACACTACCTACATATACATTATTACACAACACACTGTACGTACACACTACCTACATATACATTATTACACAACACACTGTACGTACACACTACCTACATATACATTATTACACAACACACTGTACGTATACATTACCTACATATACATTATTACACAACACACTGTACGTACACACTACCTACATATACATTATTACACAACACACTGTACGTACAAACTACCTACATATACATTATTACACAACACACTGTACGTACACATTACCTACATATACATTATTACACAACACACTGTACGTACACACTACATACATATACATTATTACACAACACACTGTACGTACACACTACATACATATACACTGTTACACAACACACTGTACGTACACACTACCTACATATACATTATTACCCAACACACTGTACGTACACACTACCTACCTATACATTATTACACAACACACTGTACGTACATACTACCTACATATACATTATTACACAACACACTGTACGTACACACTACCTACATATACATTATTACCCAACACACTGTACGTACACACTACCTACATATACATTATTACACAACACACTGTACGTACACACTACCTACATATACATTATTACACAACACACTGTACGTACACACTACCTACATATACATTAATACAAAACACACTGTACGTACACACTACCTACATATACATTATTACACAACACACTGTACGTACACACTACCTACATATACATTATTACACAACACACTGTACGTACACACTACCTACATATACATTATTACACAACACACTGTACGTACACACTACCTACATATACATGGTTACACAACACACTGTACGTACACACTACCTACATATACATTATTACACAACACACTGTACGTACACACTACCAACATATATATTAATACACAACACACTGTACGTACACACTACCTACATATACATTGTTATACAACACACTATACGTACACACTACATACATATACATTATTACACAACACACTGTACGTACACACTACCTATACATACATTGTTACACAACACACTGTACGTACACACTACCTACATATACTTTATTACACAGCACACTGTACGTACACACTACCTACATATACATTATTACACAACACACTGTACGTACACACTACCTACATATACATTATTACACAACACACTATACGTACACACTACACACATATACATTATTACACAACACACTGTACGTACACACTACCTACATATACATTATTACCCAACACACTGTACGTACACACTACCTACATATACATTATTACACAACACACTGTACGTACACACTACATACATATACATTATTACACAACACACTGTACTTACACACTGCCTACATATACATTATTACACAACACACTGTACGTACACACTACCTACATATACATTATTACCCAACACACTGTACGTACACACTACCTACATATACATTATTACACAACACACTGTACGTACACACTACCTACATATACATTATTACACAACACACTGTACGTACACACTACCTACATATACATTATTACACAACACACTGTACGTACACACTACCTACATATACATTATTACACAACACACTGTACGTACACACTACCTACATATACATTATTACATAACACACTGTACGTACACACTACCTACATATACATTATTACACAACACACTGTACGTACACACTACCTACATATACATTATTACACAACACACTGTACGTACACACTACCTACATATACATTATTACACAACACACTGTACGTACACATTACCTACATATACATTATTACACAACACACTGTACGTACACACTACATACATATACATCATTACACAACACACTTTACGTACACACTACCTACATATACATTAATAAACAACACACTATACGTACACACTACATACATATACATTATTACACAACACACTGTACGTACACACTACATACATATACACTGTTACACAACACACTGTACGTACACACTACCTACATATACATTATTACACAACACACTATACGTACACACTACCTACATTTACATTGTTACACAACACACTGTACGTACACACTACCTACATATACATTATTACACAACACACTGTACGTACACACTACCTACATATACCTTATTACACAACACACTGTACGTACACACTACATACATATGCATTATTACACAACACACTGTACGTACACACTACCTACATATACATTATTACACAACACACTGTACGTACACACTACATACATATACATTATGACACAACACACTGTACGTACACACTACCTACACATACATTGTTACACAACAAACTGTACGTACACACTACCTACATATACCATATTACACAACACACTGTAGGTACTCACTACCTACATATACATTATTACACAACCTACTGTACGTACACACTACCTACATATACATTATTACACAACACAATGTACGTACACACTACCTACATATACATTATTACACAACACACTGTACGTAGACACTACCTACATACACATTATTACACAACACACTGTAATTACTCACTACCTACATATACATTATTACACAACACACTGTACGTACACACTACCTACATATACATTATTACACAACACACTGTACGTACACACTACCTACATATACATGATTACACAACACACTACGTACACACTACCTACATATACCTTATTACACAACACACGGTACGTACACACTACCTACATATACATTATTACACAACACACTGTACGTACACACTACCTACATATACCTTATTACACAACACACTTTACGTACACACTACCTACATATACATCATTACACAACACACGGTACTTACACACTACCTACATATATATTATTACACAACACACTGTACTTACACACTACCTACATATACATGATTACACAACACACTGTACGTACACACTGCCTACACATACATTATTACACAACACACTGCACTTACACACTACCTACATATACATTATTACACAACACACTGTACTTACACACTACCTACATATACATTGTTACACAACACACTGTACGTACACACTACCTACATATACATTATTACACAACACACTGTACGTACACACTACCTACATATACATTAATACACAACACACTGTACGTACACACTACCTACATATACATTGTTACAAAACACGCTGTACTTACACACTACCTACATATACATTATTACACAACACACTGTACGTACACACTACCTACATACACCTTATTACACAACACACTGTACGTACACACTACCTACATATACATTATTACACAACACACTGTACGTACACACTACTTACATATACATTATTACACAACACACTGTACGTACACACTACCTACATATACATTATTACACAACACACTCTACGTACACACTACCTACATATACATTATTACACAACACACTTTACGTACACACTACTTATATATACATTATTACACAACACACTGTACGTACACACTACCTACATATACATTATTACACAACACACTGTACGTACACACTACTTACATATACATTATTACACAACATACTGTACGTACACACTACCTACATATACATTTTTACACAACACACTGTACGTACACACTACCTACATATACATTAATAAACAACATATTGTACGCACACACTACCTACATATACATTGTTACACAACACACTGTACTTACACACTACCTACATATACATTATTACACAACCCACTGTACGTACACACTACCTACATATACATTATTACACAACACACTGTACGTACACACTACCTACATATACATTATTACACAACACACTGTACGTAGACACTACCTACATATACATTTTTACACAACACACTGTACGTACACACTACCTACATATACATTAATAAACAACACATTGTACGTACACACTACCTACATATACATTGTTACACAACACACTGTACTTACACACTACCTACATATACATTATTACACAACCCACTGTACGTACACACTACCTACATATACATTATTACACAACACACTGTACGTACACACTACCTACATATACGTTATTACACAACACACTGTACGTACACACTACCTACATATACATTATTACACAACACACTGTACGTACACACTACCTACATATACATTATTACACAACACACTGTACGTACACACTACCTACATATGCATTATTACACAACACACTACGTACACACTACCTACATATACATTATTACACAACACACTATACGTTCTCACTACCTACATATACATTATTACACAACACACTGTACGTACACACTACCTACATATACATTAATACACACTACATATACATTATTACACAACACACTGTACGTACACACTACCTACATACACCTTATTACACAACACACTGTACTTACTCACTACCTACATATACATTATTACACAACACACTGTACGTACACACTACCTACATATACATTATTACACAACACACTGTACGTTCACACTACCTACATATACATTATTACACAACACACTATACGTACACACTACCTACATATACATGATTACACAACACACTGTACGTACCCACTACCTACATATACATTATTACACAACACACTGTACGTACACACTGCCTACATATACATTATTACACAACACACTGTACTTACACACTACCTACATATACATTGTTACACAACACACTGTACGTACACACTACCTACATATACATTATTACACAACACACTGTACGTACACACTACCTACATATACATTAATACACAACACGCTGTACGTACACACTACCTACATATACATTGTTACACAACACACTGTACTTACACACTACCTACATATACATTATTACACAACACACTGTACGTACACACTACCTACATACACCTTATTACACAACACACTGTACGTACACACTACCTACATATACATTATTACACAACACACTGTACGTACACACTACCTAAACATACACTGTTACACAACACACTGTACGTACACACTACATACATATACATTATTACACAACGCACTGTACGTACACACTACCTACATATACATTATTACACAACACACTGTACGTACACACTACCTACATATACATGATTACACAACACACTGTACGTACACACTACCTACATATACATTATTACACAACACACTGTACGTACACACTACCTACATATACATTATTACCCAACGCACTGTACGTACGCACTACCTACATATACATTATTACACAACACACTGTACGTACACACTACCTACATATACATTATTAACAACACACTGTACGTACACACTACCTACATATACATTATTAACAACACACTGTACGTACACACTACCTACATATACATTATTAACAACACACTGTACGTACACACTACCTACATATACATTATAACACAACACACTGTACGTTCGCACTACCTACATATACATTATTACACATCACACTGGATGTACACACTACCTACATATACATTGTTACACAACACACGGTACGTACACACTACCTACATATACATTATTACACAACACACTGTACGTACACACTACCTACATATACATTATTACACAACACACTGTACTTACACACTACCTACATATACCTTATTACACAACACACTGTACGTACACACTACCTACATATACATTATTACACAACACACTGTACGTACACACTACCTACATATACTTTATTACACAACACACTGTACGTACACACTACCTACATATACCTTATTTCACAACACACTGTACGTACACACTACCTACATATACATTATTACACAACCCACTGTACGTACACACTACCTACATATACATTATTACACAACACACTGTACGTACACACTACCTACATATACATGATTACACAACACACTCTACGTACACACTACCTACATATACCTTATTACACAACACACTGTACGTACACACTACCTACATATACATTATTACACAACACACTGTACGTACACACTACCTACATATACATTATTACACAACCTACTGTACGTACACACTACCTACATATACATTATTACACAACACAATGTACGTACACACTACCTACATATACTTTATTACACAACACAACACACTGTACGTACACACTACATACATATACATTATTACACAACACACTGTACGTACAGACTACCTACATATACATTATTACACAACACACTGTACGTACACACTACCTACATATACATTATTACACAACACACTGTACGTACACACTACCTACATATACATTATTACACAACACACTGTACGTACACACTACCTACATATACATTGTTACACAACACACTGTACGTGCACACTACCTACATATACATTATTACCCAACACACTGTACGTACACATTACCTACATATACATTATTACACAACACACTGTACGCACACACTACCTACATATACATTATTACACAGCACACTACGTACACACTACCTACATATACATTGTTACACAACACACTGTACGTACACTCTACCTACATATACCTTAATACACAACACACTGTACGTACACACAACCTACATATACATTATTACACAACACACTGTACGTACGCACTACCTACATATACATTATTACACAACACACTGTACGTACACACTACCTACATATACATTATTACACAACACACTGTACGTACACACTACCTACATATACATGATTACATAACACACTGTACGTACACACTACCTACATATACATTATTACACAACACACTGTACGTACACACTACCTACATATACATTATTACCCAACACACTGTACGTACACACTACCTACATATACATTATTACACAACACACTGTACGTACACACTACCTACATACACCTTATTACACAACACACTGTACGTACACACTACCTACATATACATTGTTACACAACACACTGTACGTACACACTACCTACATATAAATTATTACCCAACACACTGTACGTACACACTACCTACATATACATTATTACACAACACACTGTACGTACACACTACCTACATATACATTATTACACAACACACTGTACGTACACACTACCTACATATACATTGTTACACAACACACTGTACGTACACACTACCTACATATACCTTATTACATAACACACTGTACGTACACACTACCTACATATACATTGTTACACAACACACTGTACTTACACACTACCTACATACACCTTATTACACAACACACTGTACGTACACACTACCTACATATACCTTATTATACAACACACTGTACGTACACACTACCTACATATACATTATTACACAACACACGGTACGTACACACTACCTACATATACATTAATACACAACACACTGTACGTACACACTACCTACATATACATTGTTACACAACACACTATACGTACACACTACATACATATACATTATTACACAACACACTGTACGTGCACACTACCTACACATACATTGTTACACAACACACTGTACATACACACTACCTACATATACTTTATTACACAGCACACTGTACGTACACACTACCTACATATACATTATTACACAACACACTGTACGTACACACTACCTACATATACCTTATTATACAACACACTGTACGTACACACTACCTACATATACATTATAACACAACACACTGTACGTACACACTACATACATATGCATTATTACACAACACACTGTACTTACACACTGCCTACATATACATTATTACACAACACACTGTACGTACACACTACCTACATATACATTATTACCCAACACACGGTACGTACACACTACCTACATATACATTATTACACAACACACTGTACGTACACACTACCTACATATACATTATTACACAACACACTGTACGTACACACTACCTACATATACATTATTACACAACACACTGTACGTACACACTACCTACATATACATTATTACACAACACACTGTACGTACACACTACCTACATATACATTATTACATAACACACTGTACGTACACACTACCTACATATACATTATTACACAACACACTGTACGTACACACTACCTACATATACATTATTACACAACACACTGTACGTACACACTACCTACATATACATTATTACACAACACACTGTACGTACACATTACCTACATATACATTATTACACAACACACTGTACGTACACACTACATACATATACATCATTAAACAACACACTTTACGTACACACTACATACATATACACTGTTACACAACACACTGTACGTACACACTACCTACATATACATTACTACCCAACACACTGTACATACACACTACTTACATATACATTATTACACAACACACTGTACGTACACACTACCTAAATATACATTATTACACAACACACTATACGTACACACTACCTAAATATACATTGTTACACAACACACTGTACGTACACACTACCTACATATACATTATTACACAACACACTGTACGTACACACTACCTACATATACCTTATTACACAACACACTGTACGTACACACTACCTACATATACATTATTACACAACACACTGTACGTACACACTACATACATATACATTATGACACAACACACTGTACGTACACACTACCTACACATACATTGTTACACAACAAACTGTACGTACACACTACCTACATATACCATATTACACAACACACTGTAGGTACTCACTACCTACATTTACATTATTACACAACCTACTGTACGTACACACTACCTACATATACATTATTACACAACACAATGTACGTACACACTACCTACATATACATTATTACACAACACACTGTACGTAAACACTACCTACATACACATTATTACACAACACACTGTAATTACTCACTACCTACATATACATTATTACACAACACACTGTACGTACACACTACCTACATATACATTATTACACAACACACTGTACGTACACACTACCTACATATACATGATTACACAACACACTACGTACACACTACCTACATATACCTTATTACACAACACACGGTACGTACACACTACCTACATATACATTATTACACAACACACTGTACGTACACACTACCTACATATACATTATTACACAACACACTGTACGTACACACTACCGACATATACATTGTTACACAACACACTGTACGTACACACTACCTACATATACATTATAACACAACACACTGTACGTTCACACTACCTACATATACATTATTAACAACACACTGTACGTACACACTACCTACATATACATTATAACACAACACACTGTACGTTCGCACTACCTACATATACATTATTACACATCACACTGGATGTACACACTACCTACATATACATTGTTACACAACACACGGTACGTACACACTACCTACATATACATTATTACACAACACACTGTACGTACACACTACCTACATATACATTATTACACAACACACTGTACTTACACACTACCTACATATACCTTATTACACAACACACTGTACGTACACACTACCTACATATACATTATTACACAACACACTGTACGTACACACTACCTACATATACTTTATTACACAACACACTGTACGTACACACTACCTACATATACCTTATTTCACAACACACTGTACGTACACACTACCTACATATACATTATTACACAACCCACTGTACGTACACACTACCTACATATACATTATTACACAACACACTGTACGTACACACTACCTACATATACATGATTACACAACACACTCTACGTACACACTACCTACATATACCTTATTACACAACACACTGTACGTACACACTACCTACATATACATTATTACACAACACACTGTACGTACACACTACCTACATATACATTATTACACAACCTACTGTACGTACACACTACCTACATATACATTATTACACAACACAATGTACGTACACACTACCTACATATACTTTATTACACAACACAACACACTGTACGTACACACTACATACATATACATTATTACACAACACACTGTACGTACAGACTACCTACATATACATTATTACACAACACACTGTACGTACACACTACCTACATATACATTATTACACAACACACTGTACGTACACACTACCTACATATACATTATTACACAACACACTGTACGTACACACTACCTACATATACATTGTTACACAACACACTGTACGTGCACACTACCTACATATACATTATTACCCAACACACTGTACGTACACATTACCTACATATACATTATTACACAACACACTGTACGCACACACTACCTACATATACATTATTACACAGCACACTACGTACACACTACCTACATATACATTGTTACACAACACACTGTACGTACACTCTACCTACATATACCTTAATACACAACACACTGTACGTACACACAACCTACATATACATTATTACACAACACACTGTACGTACGCACTACCTACATATACATTATTACACAACACACTGTACGTACACACTACCTACATATACATTGTTTCACAACACACTGTACGTACACACTACCTTCATATACCTTATTACACAACACACTGTACGTACACACTACCTGCATATACATTGTTACACAACACACTGTACGTATACACTACCTACATACACCTTATTACACAACACACTGTGCGTACACACTACCTACATATACCTTATTACACAACACACTGTACGTACACACTACCTACATATACATTATTACACAACACACTGTACGTACACAGTACATACATATACATTATTACACAACACACTGTACGTACACACTACCTACATATACATTATTACACAACACACTGTACGTACACACTTCATACATATACATTATTACACAACACACTGTACGTACACACTACCTACATATGCATGATTACACAACACAGTGTACGTACACACTACCTACACATACATTATTACACAACACACTGTACTTACACACTACCTACATATACATTATTACACAACACACTGTATATACACACTACCTACATATACATTATTACACAACACACTGTACGTACACACTACCTACACATACATTATTACACAACACACTGTACGTACACACTACCTACATATACATTATTACACAACACACTGTACGTACACACTACCTACATATACATTATTACACAGCACACTGTACGTACACACTACATACATATACATTATTACACAACACACTGTACGTACACACTACCTACATATACCTTATTACACAACACACTTTACGTACATACTACCTACATATACATCATTACACAACACACGGTACTTACACACTACCTACATATACATTATTACACAACACACTGTACTTACACACTACCTACATATACATGATTACACAACACACTGTACGTACACACTACCTACATATACATCATTACACAACACACTGTACTTACACGCTACCTACATATACATTATTACACAACACACTGCACTTACACACTACCTACATATACATTATTACACAACACACTGTACTTACACACTACCTACATATACATTGTTACACAACACACTGTACGTACACACTACCTACATATACATTATTACACAACACACTGTACGTACACACTACCTACATATACATTAATACACAACACACTGTATGTACATACTACCTACATATACATTGTTACACAACACGCTGTACTTACACACTACCTACATATACATTATTACACAACACACTGTACGTACACACTACCCACATACACCTTATTACACAACACACTGTACGTACACACTACCTACATATACATTATTACACAACACACTGTACGTACACACTACTTACATATACATTATTACACAACACACTGTACGTACACACTACCTACAAATACATTATTACACAACACACTCTACGTACACACTACCTACATATACATTATTACACAACACACTTTACGTACACACTACCTATATATACATTATTACACAACACACTGTACGTACACACTACCTACAAATACCTTATTACACAACACACTGTACGTACACACTACCTACATATACATTATTACACAACACACTGTACGTACACACTACCTACATATACATTATTACACAACACACTGTACGTACACACTACCTACATATGCATTATTACACAACACACTGTACGTACACACTACCTACATATACATTATTACAGAACATACTTTACGTACACACTACCTACCTATGCATTATTACACAACACACTGTACGTACACACTACCTACATATACATTATTACACAACACACTGTACGTACACACTACCTACATATACATTATTACACAACACACTGCACGTACACACTACCTACATATACATTATTACACAACACACTGTACGTACACACTACCTACATAAACATTATTACACAACACACTGTACGTACACACTACCTACATATGCATTATTACACAACACACTTTACGTACACACTACCTACATATACATTATTACACAACACACTGTACGTACACACTACCTACATATACATTATTACACAACACACTGTACGTACACACTACCTACATATGCATTATTACACAACACACTGTACGTACACACTACCTACATATACATTATTACAGAACATACTGTACGTACACACTACCTACAAATACATTATTACACAACACACTGTACGTAGACACTACCTACATATACATTTTTACACAACACACTGTACGTACACACTACCTACATATACATTAATAAACAACACATTGTACGTACACACTACCTACATATACATTGTTGCACAACACACTGTACTTACACACTACCTACATATACATTATTACACAACCCACTGTACGTACACACTACCTACATATACATTATTACACAACACACTGTACGTACACACTACCTACATATACGTTATTACACAACACACTGTACGTACACACTACCTACATATACATTATTACACAACACACTGTACGTACACACTACCTACATATACATTATTACACAACACACTGTACGTACACACTACCTACATATACATTATTACACAACACACTACGTACACACTACCTACATATACATTATTACACAACACACTATACGTTCTCACTACCTACATATACATTATTACACAACACACTGTACGTACACACTACCTACATATACATTAATACACACTACATATACATTATTACACAACACACTGTACGTACACACTACCTACATATACATTATTACACAACATACTATACGTACTCACTACCTACATATACATTATTGCACAACACACTGTACGTACACACTACCTACATATACATTATTACACAACACACTGTACGTACTCACTACCTACATATACATTATTACACAACACACTGTACGTACACTATATATATATATATATATATATATATATATATATATATATATATATATATATATATATATATATATATATATATATATATATATATATATATATATATATATATATATATATATATATATATATATATATATATATATATATATATATATATATATATATATATATATATATATATATATATATATATATATATATATATATATATATATATATATATATATATATATATATATATATATATATATATATATATATATATATATATATATATATATATATATATATATATATATATATATATATATATATATATATATATATATATATATATATATATATATATATATATATATATATATATATATATATATATATATATATATATATAT